>JAAXOA010002962.1:0-12264 GCA_036561885.1 Salina celebensis
CCTGGGTGTATTCTCACACCTGTAGGTATTAAGCGACGACAATTACAGATAAAATATGAATTTAATAAGGAGCAGGAATATGGACAAGATAATCATCAGAGATGGATGGCGTGCTGGAGTTTGTATATGGAAAAATATGGGTGTGGTGCTACTACTGGGTAAAACATCACAGCTTTACAGAGATCTACCGCAGTCATTAAGTGACGAGCGCGGAGTTGTAAAAAAAGAAAATTAGTTGAGAGAAGTTGTGTGGGGCGTGAGCGGAAGGCTTTATGGACGTGGAGTGAAACGAGAGTAGGAAGATTTTATTTGGAAATACCGTATAATTTCCAAATATAGCGTAGATGCTATTTTATATTTTAAAGTTAGACCAAGATTGACGTCGCTTAAAGTTTTATATTACTAGAGAAGCATACAGTTTTCGTCTTTCAAATTTTGCGTGTGTACAATTATAGCCGCTTTGTTTAGGCTTAGTTATAGCCGTTCTTTTTAGGCACAAATCTAGCCGTTTTCATTCGGCACAATAATGGCCTTTTAGACTAGGCACGACTATAGCCGTTTTGTTGAATCAAGCACTGCAGCTATTTTGTTTTGTCCACAATTACAGCCTTGACTTTTATACCATGGGCTATAATTGAAATTTTTCCATTAAACACGTTTTCACAGCTAATATTACTCTTTGCATGATACTGTGCAAAATTAATGTGAAACACGAAAAAAATCTGAATAATTACATCAAATGTCACATTTCAATCCCATATAAAGCCATGATTTTACTTTTGTTTGAAAAATGATGCTCACTTTTCGGCTGGGAAACCAAACAGTTTTCACAGTCATCAAGTCTCTTCCTTTGTTCTGCAGCCCCTCTAAATAGTTGTATTAAATGATTCATCTTGCACAGCAAAAAATGTTTGATGATGTCCAAGTATGATCGTTAATAACGATTATGATCGGATCTGATTGGTGGGCGTATCTGGTCTTGTTTTTTAATACTGGTTAACATGCACATAACGACCAGCTGGCTGTAATTAGTTCCGTGTGCATTTTTTATCGGAGCTCATCATCATTTTGGCCAGTTGCAGCAGCTCACACGATCCGGGCTTTATCGATAAACGGTTTTTACACCGAATCAAATGCTTTTTTTATGTTTGTGCATAAACTGTTTTGTGTTACAAACTAGCCTTACAAAATCTCTCCAGTAAATTTCCCTCACATTTTATGTGAACGTTAGCTGTATTCAGTAGGGAAACAAATTCATACTGTACTCTTAAGGATATAAGATGTACTGTTGCAATACAAATATTATATTAAAATCGACGCCTAATTTTTGGAGCGTTTTATTCAAAGTTAACAGAAATCAACATCGATTCTGAAACGACTATTTTATTATTTTAATAATGTTGAAAAATACTACAAGGCTTTACAGAATATTTTAGACGGGGTTTCCTGCTCACATATGTGTGATCAAAATTATTCTTGTTTGATACATTTTACAATTGCCAATTGCTCAAAAAGTTTACTAGGATGGGAATTATCACGGTTTCAGCGTTCAATACTTTTGAATAGATTTGAATAGATCTTACAGAATAGATTTGTAAACAATGTTGTTTGGCGTTTGGAAATTTCAAAATACGTATGAAACTGGTATTTTAAACGAAAAAATTACAAAATACGCTTTGATTTACAATTTGTGGTTTTTATATTAGACGCTATTTTCTATTTTCTTGTCCTATAAGAACGTGTATTTAACAGCATGTGCCGTCAAAACAATTATAAATTTTTCAATAAAAAGTTTAAAGGTTGCGTTTTGCTTTCAAATTACCGGAGTTATAGTAAACTAAATGTGTTTGTCATTTTCAGAAAATGCACTGGACTCAAGTAACAAAAATGGGCATAAGAAATTTTGTGCAAAGTTCCCATTTTTGTAGCGTAAACTATCTACTTGCGTATCTTTTTATACAAACAACACACGGGTATTTTATATTGCTTACAATTGAAAGGAAACAAAACCCATTTCTATATTATGTTGCCCCATAATCCCATCAAAAAGCTCGCGTCTCATTACCATCACAATTCGCTAAGAGCCACTACTGCCTTTCAATGCAATGCACTCTCCCTTCGAGTATACGGCTCTCAAACTCAACGTGTTTCAACTCTCCAACCCCTTACGACTCGTTGACTGGTGAAGATCCTACTCGACCAGAAAAAAATGTTCAGATACAAAAATCGGGTTTTAATGCTGAATGAAAATGGGGTAGGATAGGGTAGCTTTGGAATATATATTTATAAAGTATGCTCACAAGTACAATGAGAGTTGGAAAAATCATTGCTACCCGCAATATGTTTATAAAATCAAGTTGCTTATCCACTACAAGCATCCATCATAGTATATTTTTCATAAAATAACGAGATATTTTCGAGCATTTGTGATTCGTACAATTGAATGAATTCAGCAACTGGACATGATTTCCTTATTTGCATTAAGCTAAAATTGTGTTTTTTTCCTATTATGAATCGGAATCTCCAAAAACCAAAATACGGTAAAAAAATATTTCAAAAAGTTTTTTTTACCCAGTATGTCGCATTCTTTAATTGCAAATTAAAAATCTAGCCGTCAGTTTTATTACTGACTTAAAGATTGAACAAACAATGCTAAATAACACATAAGCAATAACAGCATTTGTAGTTTTGTTGTTTTTATGTAAACAATCCGCTGACGAGTTAATTTTTTAGTTATTGTGGTAAAACTTAAAGGTTAAAGAATGATTCTGGCACTATCTTTCAGGACCATTGAATGTTGAGACTTGCAATTGTTGTTTTCTTATATGTCTTACGAGCACAGTGCAAATCGCAATATTTGGAAGCTTTCACTCTTAAATGAAAAGAAGCATTTCGCGACTGATTCTAAACCATATTCTTCATGTCATCCTAATTTCCGTCTGGTAATATTCACAATTCAATGAGCACCCCTGCTCGCATAGCTTTGGCCCTGTTGTCTAGCACACGACCCATACAAATTTTGTTACTTTATATACTCCCCTATTATATTAGTGCAATCAATACTGGTTTATAGATATATGCACATATATTTCCCAATAAAAAGTACATACCGACAACAACACAAAAGCTTGGAAAACCTAAAAGACTCCAACATTTGGCAGTGTTTCAAATGCGTTACTCTATGCATTCTGTAAGCTTATTTTTGCTTTTAAAATGTCTCCTATTAAATAAAAAAGTTTAGATTGGAGCTCCAAACTTGTCCTGCTGCAATGGATTTTATTGTGTTCCTTTTGAAAGCAACAAAGTAAGACTAATCATTACCCATGTAAACTTTTGTAATTGATTTAATATCATCGAATAAAAGAGAACCGGACAAGAAAGTTATAGGTAAAAGGATTACGTCCATCTACAGTTCTATCAGAACAGTCAAAACAGTACAATCGGTTCATTCACAAGGAATATACCTGAAGAATACAAAAATAAAATCAAACCTCCGGGTCAAAATTCACCCCCAGACTGATTGTCGCCAAATAATCCAATTAAAGCAACCAGGATTACAGCCGATTTTGCAATATTCTTGTCATATGACTCAAATGCAGACCACCAAGATTTTCTACACCAGCTGTTGAAACCGACCTCAAAGTCATTCACTTCCAATTTGAAGATACACATGGGATGTATACAACATCCATTATGTCCTAATTACAATAATTATCTCAATCTTAGTCCTGCAAAGGTATCATTCGTAAACAATAGGATCCTTTTACTTTTTTCAGAAACCCAGACTGCTTGTCGCTGCCGTCACCAAGTGTAATAATAAATCTTTAGAGAGTCCTCAAAAACATCTTGTGGTCTTAGCACTTTTCGAGATTGCGATGGTTTTCATATTGTTTGCAAAAATATGCTTGTAAACTACTAAACATATGTATATTATCCATATTGTGTTCTCTTTCCAAGAAATATTCAAGCTAATCCCATCATATAGCTGTCCATTCGTTTGTAATCTCCCAGATTAGAATGTTTTTCTGCTCTGCTACTTCAATCCATCTTCACTCAAGTATGCTTCCAAGTTACAACTTGTAAACTCTTAACCCTTATAATGTCATCGCTTCAAACAGTCATAACAATACTTAGCTATGCACAATTAGGCGGTGACACAAAATCTAAATTGTAATCATGCATAATCCTGTTACAAAAGAAAAACTAATACATGTTTACCTCAGAATCCCAGACTGCTTGTCGCCAACTTAAAGACCAGACCATAACAATGGAAATATCTTTTACGACTGTGTTGTCGAAGACCACCTAAAGTTCAAAGAACACTTTCGCCCAGGTGATGAAAGATCTTCAAATTCCTTTGAATATTCATACAAAATTATATTTGCAAGATTTACACAGATTACTAAATAAATTGTTATATCTTTTAAATACGCCAGACTTCAATGTTAAAATATTTGGATTTTTTAAGAAGGTTTGTACAAAATAATTCAATTATTCGCCAAATACACGGATGTAAACAAATCACCATTGTATTTAGTGTTTTTTTCGTGAATCAACCTTTCTTTACAAATGTCTTGGTCTGATTAACACAGCAGTAGTCTGCCGTCTCCCTCGCTTTCAGTAATCCTATGCACCCTTAGTAGACCCTAAAATATCATCCCAGACTGCTTGTCGCCAAGGATCCTTTAGAGGGTTTATTGCAGTGATCATTGAATTAAAAGGGACAATAGGATAGTATCCGGCGCGCCTCTCTTTACCCCGACCACCAAACAGAGAATATAAAGGAGAGAAAAGGAAATCACTGCACAATGATAAAATGCATCCATATATTGAGGATGAGCGCATACAAACGCACACAAAACTTTTGTAGCATCTCATAATCAATTCCGCATACTGCAATATACAACAGATTCTAACAGTTATGAAACTGAAATCGATTTGTATTGGAAGAATGACAAATTCGAATGCGTTCACACAAAAATATTTCTTAAATTCACTTATAATATTCATGACAGTGCGTAAAAAACAAAAACAAAGAATATTACTGATTTTAAAAAATCTCATCATTCTGTTATGTGGTAAAAATGGTAGTGACTTTGGTAACGGAGGCTTTCATATACAAATTCTTACGCTAAAAATTCGTTTGACCCTGTTTCCCACCAGATAAATCAAGTAATACTCATCTTCCTCCCGATATTTGGAAATCCTTGCGGGTTTCCTTCCATTTCCATAAAATTTCAATCCTAATCCCATCAAAATGCACCGCTCTCTATCAAAATCACGTTTTCAATGATATCCTCTCGAAGGTTTCTCTCCCTGCTAGTCACTTTCAAGTATACTTGTAACCTCTTCAACCCTTACAAGACTTCTCCACTCTTGCTCACAATACTCACTCCTGCATAATTAACACGTATTCCCTAATCCACTTACAAAAGAAAACTCGCTATTTTTTCCCTCAAATATCCCAGACTGCTTGTCGCCGACGTTTCTATTTCACATGCATGTAGGAATACAATGGCGTAATATCCGGCGCGCCTCCTTTAACACAGACCACCTAACAATCAAAACCTCTTAAACCGGAACCGACAGACAACAACTCTACACAATATCTTTACTTTCTGACCACGTTTACAAATTACACGGGATTATGTCAGAAGAATTCCCTCGTATAATCCTCCCAGACACCAAGGAGCCGCGCTGCTTTACGATGCGCACTACAGTCCTTTGTCAATTTAGCTTCCGTTGCTTTGACCACATATCGCTAATAATATACACAATGTTATCAACAGTTGTTACAAACACTACGACGAAGAAAAGATATATTAAGTACAGTATTCTAGCTGTACTTAAAACATCAATTTATAGGCTGATTCAAAATACAAATTAGATTCCACGCGGGCATACTAAAACATTCATAGCAGTAGATTCTAGGCTATAATGTAACATCATAACGTAACCTGTTGGTAGTGTAATCAACAAACGAAGCAGCTCCAAGGTAATATTAGTGCAAATGTCCAAGCACTACTGTAAAGTGTAAAGTCAAACAAGGTAAAATACCATAAAGTCTTACATAAAATCACGACCAGAACATAAATATCGTGTCTAAATTTAATTTGAAATGCAGTTTAACAATTGTTTCAAATGGTGACAGGCGATAATTACAAATTTTGGATTTTCTCTTCATAACCTTCAGACATATGCAAGTACTCAGCCTAATTTAGAATTTATACGGTATATTTTAAGAGAATGTTAGCCGCCGTTCTATTATCCATCTTTAAAAGCTAATAACCGACACAATTCATTTATAACAGTAGTGCGTTTACAAATATCGCTTTGACGCTTCTTTTATCCTGAGTTTCCCCACGCTTTGACAAAATATCGGCTAATAAGCTCAACAATATTTATGACAAAACTCGTCTCTCTCCACTTGCAATCTTTTTTCAATAAAATACCCCTTTCATAACTCCAAACGCTCAAACAATTTCACATCTCTAAATCCCCTCATCCTTGGTCATTTTCTCATCTATTTTAACTTTGCGTGATTGATGATGCACCGTGTTGATGACAGTGATAATCTCTTGGTTTTTATAATTTTTCATCATTACTCGTCCGCATTATCCGACAGTAGCCTTAAGGGGTAGCAGATTCCCGTCAGTTTCTCATCATCATCTCTGTCTCTCTCTCCCCACCTGATATTAACATCGCCAACCAACAGAATCAAGATTTCTTGCACGAGACCCTATGAGCAGCCTGAATATAACTCGATGCGCAACCCCAAGCCGCATCCTCCTGGGCTGAAAGTGGGCCGGGCTTCAGACCACCTTTACAAAAAGCTTACTGCAGTAGCAGGGTTGATAGAAGCTTCTGTTGTGAACAACCTTTCAGTAGGATTCCAAGCGTTGCGGAGAGTGCAACTCAGCAATATATTCTCTCTGGAAGTGAATATCATTTACAAATTGTGCCAAGTTAAGTGATCTCAAAAATGACTGGAAGTGATTCGCCACCGATTAAAGTTGAAAGTCCGCAAAGGGACGAGAGCCCGGGGTCACCGGGAGAACCACTGGAGGTCAGTACCCCGGAAGAGGGACCCAAAAGTGTTGAGTCTTGTGCAGAATCGAATAATAACGAGACGGAGAAAGTTTCCAGAGAGGGGGACGGGGAAATGAAAAAGGAAGGGGGTCAGCAGTTGTTACATCATCCCCAGAGTTTACCGCCAACTAGTGTGAATTCAAGAGCGGCGTGGTTGTTGTTACAGAACTCGGGAAATAGTTTGAGTGGAAGTGTGCCAGGAATGGGGCATATGAATCAGCATAGATTGTTGGGAGGTGCGGGGGGAGTGCTGGACGGTCATATGATGGGGAGTGCGGGACATTTACTGGGTGCGGGGAATATGATGCCACAGCATCCGGGGAGTGGGGGAAATGCGGCTGCAGCCGCTGCGGCGGCCGGATACTGGCGAATGTAAGTATTTTGGAAATTCATTTATAGGACTAAAGTTACAAAATTTAGCCAGGGCACACGTTTGGAGGCCAAGGGTTAAGTGTCTTTAAAATGTATGGCAATTTTCATTCGTCAGGGTAAATACTTGTTACGGCTGTTTTGAAATGGAACAACTGAATAGGCGTATTTCTGGTGGAAGGGCAGAATAAAGCTGGCTCCATATATTAATGGGAATTACAGTAAAGGCGTAAAACGCTAGAAAACTGATTCTGTCGACAAAACCGTTTGATAAGAATTAGATCTGAAGCAATTTTTAAAATCTCGTTTCCGATTTCTAATTTAACCATTTGTTCACCGAATGTTCTTAACTTACACGTCGACCTTGTAAACACAAAAGTCGCATCCATATTTAGAATTTTCTCTCAAATTTTGCCTCCTGGCTCAGGCATAAATATTTACAGCATGGCTGGAAAAAAATCGCATATTTACGTGGGAATTGGAAATAATTTTATTGTAGAATAGAACCTGCTGAATGTACAAAACAGGTTCTGATTAAGTTGAAAATAGCATGAACTCATGAGTAGAAAATTTCCAATATTAGTATTATCAGTCAGCAATAATTTGAAAGAGAAAGCGGATGCAAATACGAATACATGGCGTTGAACCAAACATTAAATAAATATTCTCCCAACTTCTAAGCCGAGAGCTATAATATCGGACTGCTTCACATTTAGTTTCGTGTGGCCATTTGGGTAATTAATTTTAGTTCTTTAAAAAGTTACACAGCTCTGAATTTGTCTACAATATTTTTCTATATAAATTAATTAGACAAAGCAGATAATAGGGTTTATCTATTTTATCAACGTATAAGTGAATGTCTAAGGCCGAGTGGCTTTCACCTTTCTTACACCTTTCTCAATCAATATTAGACTTTATTAAGTCCGATTGTATCATTGTGGTTTGTTTGCATAACCATTGGTGACTTTAAGGACTGATAATATTGTTATCAGCCGTCTGTGTTAGCGTTTCAACCATTAACACAGCCAGACTTAGCCGTAGTGTTTAAAATGGGTTAAAATTTCTCTCAGCTCATTAAAGGATCCTTCAAAGTAGTTAATTTGTTAAAAAGTTAGGAAGCTTGATTTCGTGTATATTTTTATGTCTATCGCTGGAAGGGTGACATCTATCCCATATTTAAACATTGCAGTATTTTCAACTACGTCATCTAAAGAAGTTGCAGCAGCAATCACAATCTTTCCCAAATAACGATGGAAATAGTTTCCAGTCGCTCCATACGACACCACTGGCCAATTCTAAACTCAATCCAAAACTAACACAACATTAGGATTTAGCACAAAATGTTCAACAGGATGTATTTTCAGGAACACTGATTAAACATCAAACATCAAGTCCAAAAACTGTGTTTTCATACCCTAGTTGCGAACTGGCATTTGTAGCAACTTTGAAGCAAGCACAAAATCTGCCAATAAGTACTTCCAATTTTCTGATTAAGTGCATTGCAAGGATGAAGATGACTTATTCTTCAGGCGTATATCCTCGTATTTCGAAATATGTGTTTAGTCAAGAAAGTTTCCAAAAAGTAATGAAGACAAACACTAACAGAACCTGGTGATATACAAAAATATCATTCTTCTGTTACTATTTTAAATCACTTTAGCTAGTTAACATTGCTTTGTATGCGTTCCAAAACAATAAATGCGTGCCTGCGACTAATAAAAAAATTTACCTTCGTGCTCGAAACCTCCAAAACACAAATGCAACCATTCCAAAGTTACTAATATATCCATTTATGATGATTCAGGTTTATGGAAATGAAAATGATGGAAGCTGCCGCCACCGCCGCCGCTGCTGCAGCCGCAGCAGCCGCCGCTTCCAACATCAAACCCACCACCTCCACCACCTCATCTACTACTACCACCACCTCCACATCAGGTTTCAGCGTGAGAGACATCCTCAATCTCGGCAACAACACCAATCCCACCACCCCTTCACTCCACCACTCTGTTGCGCCATCACCCGACAAACACTCCCGTAAGTCTCTATTCAAATGTCTATTACGCAATCCACACCATACGGCATTCAAAAGAAAAACCCATCAAAATATTTCTTATGACAAATCTCAACAAAAGCCTACAAAAAATATAATTTGTAGCTAATTATGCTTTGAATAGACCTCCCACGTCAATCAGAATATATCAACATTCTTTAATTTTTTATCCCACAACTGTCATAATCGTGACAACAGAATTACCTTCATATCGCTCTCCTTGTAAGTGATAAGTTGTTTAGACATATGTCTTCAAATACTAAAACCGGAAGCGTTTAAAGCCCGTATATAAGCCCAATATATGCATCTATACAGAATATATTATGCGTGCATTCTATTCCCAAATCCAATTTTCCGCACCCAGCTCTAATATCCTTTTATAATAAATCAAAGTGTCAAGAAAACAAACAAAAAAAGCTTACAAATTTCACGCCAGATTAGATTCACAATAGAATAAAAGTTTTTCAGCGTTTTATTTCGCTGTAGGGCTCGCCACGGCTTCTTTTTTGAGTTAACACGACACACAAAGGAACCTCAGGTTTTTGTGTATTTAGGGTGACTTGGGTGTGAGAGAAAAATTTGTCGGGTTATTGTAAGCAGGAAACGACAATATTTTAAAGTAAACACCCATATATACTAAATATATTGAATTTGTCGCTGTATTTTGTTATAAATTGTGATTTTTATTGAATATATTTTAGATTCACAACCACAATTGCCAATAACATCGCCATCATCGACACCCCCACCTCCGCTACTTTGTTCACCAGACAGCACCTCGTCATCGGACGATAAAACGTTAATTTCTACACCAAAATCGAGACATTTACTGCTCTTCGAGAAGGGCCCACAGCAGCCTCAGTTTACCCCGCCAGACAGTTCTACACAGTATAGTAGCTATAATTTAACACAAGATCATAACTCGACTAGTTCAATCCATGAGGAATCAGATGTGGATGAGGAATTCGAACTGGATTTGGTTGACGATGACGACGAGGATGATAGAAATAAGGGATTTGATGACCACAGATCGTCAGGGGAACATGGGACACAGGGAAGTGGCCCGGTTAAGAAGAGAAAGAGAAGGATTTTGTTTACAAAGTCGCAGACTTATGAGTTGGAAAGAAGGTTCAGGCAGCAGAGGTACCTGAGCGCGCCGGAGAGGGAACATTTGGCGTCGATTATTAGGCTGACACCGACGCAGGTTAAGATCTGGTTCCAGAATCATCGCTATAAAACAAAGAGGTATGCTAAAACACCCATATATATATGCAATACACACCATGTTTAGAGTTGTATATTAGTCAAAAAGTACATATATACAACTTACAGTCGGAACATTCGCATATTCATCTACGTTTATGCAGTAAACACCCTTAAATTTGGAATATGCACCAATATTTATGCATATATAAACGCTTTCAATTATAATAGACTGATTACTAATCGAATATTTTTGTTTATTTTGCAGAGCACAGAAAGAAAGCCGCCTCCCAATGCATTCCCAGTCTCAACAGCCATCTTCCCACTCCCTCCCCATGCACGGATATCACCCCCAGTTCAGTGGCCATCATCATCCCCACGCTGCTGCTGCAGCAGCAGCCGCCGCGGCAGCGCTTCTTCATCATCACCACCGCCAGAACGATCTCCTCTCAACAATCCAACCGCCTCCTCCACCACCAAGGCGGGTTGCAGTACCGGTGCTAGTCCGAGATGGAAAGCCATGTGTTTCCTCGTCAGCTTCTTCCCCAGGAGGCTCTTCATCTTCGTCATCTACCCAATTAGGAGCACATCCCACCCTTAGTCCTGGAACAAAACCTCCAAACAATCCCCAAAATCCCTTTCAATTCGCAGCAGCTGCAGCCGCCGCTGCTGCAGCGCAGTTCTTTGGACCCGGCTCTGGTCAGTTTTTCCCTGGTGGACTTCCTGGAAATCCGCCAACGACAGGTCCTCCAGGAATGATTCCTCCAAATGCTGGTGTTAACACTGGCGCTGCCCGGTGGTGGTAATGAAAATATACCACAAAAAAAGTATTTATCTTAGCCAATAGTAGTTACACATATCAAATATTGTAACATAAACTGTTAAATAAAAAGTTCGTCAGTCGGGTTACAAGCAATTTAACTTTTTACTATCGACTTTATATCACCTGTCATTTCACGAATTATTTATCTCGCATGGTGTTGAATCCTAGAGAAATTTCATTAAAAAACTACTGGCCAGTCAGAGCTCAAGAAATTTAAATATTTGCAAACCATTCTATACCTGCAGTCATCTCTCATCTTAAATTTGGGCACCATGATACTCGCTCTAGTTATGGACATTTTGACTAGCCATGCTCACATTAATTTGAATACTTGCTCTCAACTCCATAAACCCTGTCACCTTTCATCTTATATTCGCCCGGGGCAACCTGATCCTCGCTCTGGTTATGGACGGCTGTCAATCAACTAGATATTTTCTTATATTTTTTATTCTCTTTTTTCATGTCGTGATACAAGAGCATCGCCAGAAAACATTTGGTACGTCACTTCCTCTCCTTGTATCACTCTGCATCCATAATCAAGCTCATCGTTTAATTACACCTCGCAACTTCTTCTTCTCAAAAATCCTCTCTATCTCTCCATATTTTTTTCCACTATAATTGGCATCGAGTGTGTTATCATTGGTAATTTGAGTGTATCTCGAGAACTTCTCAAAAGTGCAACCTGAAAATACCTACCACCCTGTATAATTGCTGAGTATTCCTTCCAATT
>JAAXOA010002963.1:0-12264 GCA_036561885.1 Salina celebensis
CATAGTTCAATGTTAGCTCAAAACTTTTATGATCAAGATCACGGGAAGACTTGGAAAATACCTTCCTTCCTTGTTTTATGTAAGCGTGTAGGAAGCTCACAGGAACACCGGGCCGGGAGAAAAAAAACATGAAGATGAGCCAAAAAGGATGTGATGTTTGTAGGTATAAAAGTAAAAGTAATATTATGTCAATGGTAGGTGCACTGGAACAAGAGGAAACAAATCTCAGACAGAGAAAAAGGTAGAGATCCCATGTTCAAGGTTGCTCAGAGAGGGTAATGCTGCTTTAAAGTAGTTTAGTTGGTCCAAGGCAGGCGAGTTATTGTGTCATATATGCATAACTTAGGGTGTAAGTCTTTTCGCATGGATAGAAGTTCAAGAAACTGGTAAAAAATGAAAAAAATATTTTTAGGTTAGCTGATGTCGTGTTTCCTTGCTTGACAAGGGTTCTTTTGTAAAGAAGTCCCGAAATAAATGCTTGATATGATAGCTGTAAAAAAAATCCCTACTGTGGCTGGCGCTAAGAGGAGAAAATATTTAGTTGTGATCTTAGACTTTCGTAGGAGAAAAAGCCACAAAAAGAGTAATGTGAAGAGCCTTTCTGGTGGACACTTTGGAATTGCCGTTGTCTAAGATGTAGTCAACCGTAGAAGACATGTAACCTGGGCAATCCCTAAAGTAAAATCCTCCTTTAAAAAAATATTTTTACATATTTGGCATCCTGGGATTATGCAATCGGTCCTATCTATGAACGCTGGTCCACTGGTAAATCAAACCAATAGGATTGTAGATCTTATTACATAAAATGCCCAACTAGTCCGAAATACGGGTACAAATAAACAGTTAGGATTTCTAAAAAAATCCTAGAAGTGATCAGGGTGCTACAGGGAACGTTCTGAATTTTTTACGATTGCAGTTACAGCATTTGTCGCATAGTATCCTTGACTTTTACAGATCGTTGTAGTGGTTTCAACGTCTTCTCTAGAACTACTATTATTAGCAATTTCCAGCATGTTCACAACTTTCGGTGTCCTTCCCTTCATTGTGTAGCACTCTATGCTCTCTCCTGAACAGAGCCGTTTAGAGGATTATAACACTACGGTTGTTACGGTTAATGTTTTACGTTTTCCCAGAAAATCGCATGGATATTTGGCAGCAGGTACATGTTAGATCGATTGTTATGTAACGTCAATGGGAATGCATAATGCGCAAACCCGGTGGTCTTTTTATCATGTAGTTGTATTTTATTCCAAGAACGTGTGTATCAAAGTTACTTTCTTTAAATTCAATTTAGTCTTCGTTCATAAATTCGTACAAGTCCGGTTAAAAAAGATTTCAGGTCAATCGCATCTGGAAGATTGGTATGAACCAAGTTCATTGTCATAATACGGTCACTAAACAATGCTTACATTTGTTACGCACATTTCCATTGTCAGGGTCTTATATTCAGCATGTCTCGCTGAAAAGATGTCTCATATGCGCTGGTTCAGTGCCCTAGTATGAGCTATAAGCCTTCCTTTGAAAGGACCTTAACATTAACTGCAATGGGGCTTTGATCCCGACATCTGGAATAACAAAATTAATGACCCTTCTCTTAGGATCACTTTTTTTCTGTAATGCATACAAACCATTTGCACTGCAACAAAGAAAAGGATGTCAAAAATATTCCTTCAAAACATAATGTCGCACTATTTTATTCACGTTTTTGTTACATTTTAGACTACAAAGACGTTATAGATGGATTTTAGTATAATGAATGCATGGTTCAAGTTGAAAGTCTTTCTGTATGGCCTATTTTTTGAAAACTGTGGTTCGGTCATTAAAATCATAGCCATAGCCGCTTACAGATTAATAGCTCCTAAATGTTTGAGTGCACATTTATAATATTGTTTGCCAAACGTACGATTGTCACGGTTTATCAGACGTTAGTCCGCCAAACAATTGTTGACCCGTATTCTCATGCATTTTGCATAGTGCGTGTTAAACACGTATATTTTAGTTATGAAACTTACCATATCTTTTGTTTAAGCATCATGAGAAGGATGAGAAGGGTTGTCATTTTGTTGGGATTTGCACACTCAGCTACGTTAGCAACGAAAGTGATTCATGTAAATTTTCACAGCATAAAATTGGCAATGTGATTGTGTAGAATCATAACTTCACAGCAATCAGTAAAAACGTCAAAACATTTACTGGTTTTTAACGAGCATTTCATTACTACAAGCAAGCATCGAAAATTTAAACAATCCTAAGATGAAATTGTCATTTACGGTAATATATTTCATTTGCAAAACCACGATAAGGTAAATATGATAAGGATGATGAGCAGATAGGTGTTTAATGTATGCACGCTCCAACGAGCCGCAGTCATGCATTTCTACCGCACACGCTGCAACGTTTGAAAAGCAACAAGAGGCACTACGTTTCGATCGCTCGATACTTCAGAGCTCGTGGATCACCACACATCCGTTGCTGTCTAATTTGTCGGTGATTAGTTGCACTTTGAGGCGAATAATGAACAATGTGTAAAAGCGACTGAAACATCTAATTTGAGCCTGCTGGTCTATTCGCTGAATCTTTTTCAGTAGCAGGGCTAAAAGGATGTGCATGCCAAAAAAACCAACTAAATGCATAAATTTATTTCTGTAAGCCTAAAACATAAAATATCAATGGAGCAATGAATTACTCGACGAACTAATTGATTAGCAGTTCCTTGTCCAGATTTCGAGAGGCTGAATGGCGCATTTGTGAAAGGAAAAGGCTGCCATTCAACGTTTATATCTATTTGCATCAAATAACGACCTATTCTCAAGTACATAATGGCTTCAAATCAATTTTCAACCGTCAGTTAATATTGTTAACAGCCTTTCAGCTTAACTCCCCTTTTTGCTAATTTGGGTTACGTAAGTTTAGAACAAACTTTAATAGTTTCATCTAGTAGCTAAGATTAGAAGCGATATTGTTATTACACAACTAACGAGACCATAATCTTCCCTTCGTTACGTAGAATTTGGAGCACAATCAAACAAAACAGTTGAATCCTAGAATATAGCTTCATCAATTCCGTCATCCTTATGGCTCTAAATCATGTTCGATGCTCTATTTCTTCGGTCTATTACCCAAAGGAAGTTTATGTTTTTAGTGTTCATAAATTAAATGTAGTAGCAACCATTTAATCTTGTTAATCTCAGAAGCTTCTACTGCTGAAAGTTTGCACGCGTATTGGTTACAATTGGTTCTGCAGACTTGTTTGAGACTTCAGGGTGTAATCCAAATAACAACTTCTTATCCAAGATTTCATTCTCCATGATAGCGCGTTTACATTTTGTCGAGCAATTTAGTTTTATTCTTGGCTCACATATCTTCTCATACTAATTATGTTTTGTCAAAATTTATCATCTAACTAACTACGTAACGTAAACACTCATCGGAATATTCTTTCTTGGTTAAAATGTACACGTTATTTAGGAGCGACGACAAAAATGCAACGCAGTACCAGTGGAAGGAAAACTGTTAAAAATATCTTCTTTGATAAATAAAATCCATCTGCAACCCATTATAAAAAGTAATATGTAATAATATTCGAGAAAAAAAATTCAATTTTATTACTTATTTGCTCGCATTAACGAGACTAAAGCGTTATCTATTTCGAACGGGCTACTCCCATTCACGAAGGAAAAACATACATTTTTAAGCGATTCTTCAAATCCCAAAGCGAATCTGGCTTCGAACGTATCATTCCGAACATAAGTTAAATCTTAATATATGTGAATGTACTAAGTCTACTCTTTCTTTAGCTTATTGCGAAATCAACCAGTGAAGTTGACAGATATGTAAAATATTTATGCAGTGAATGGTAAAAGGTCAAAATGTCAAAATGTCTTTGATTTTAATTTTACTTGCGCGAGAACATTTTGTGTACATTTCAAGCGGTAACTTACCAACTGCCCTTTCTACACGTTGCGTTGATTGATATGCACATGCTTGCGTGTAAAGATCAGCTCTAAAGATATGAAAGAAACGACACTGGGGTTAGCATCCACTCTCTGTTGGAAATCATCGAAGAATATGTTTTAATACAGAATTTGTACAATGGTAAACAATCATAATGTGGATTAGGAACACTAAGAGCACATTGTAAAAGTTATGAAAAAATGAGCCCTAAGAAAGAGAATGATTCAGTATAAAGAAGTTCGTAAACTCCATAATGCATTATAGGCCATGGACTTACTGTTTATAGCGCTGATATCATCACCCAGTATTCGGTGTCTCCGCATCATCAGCATTGCTTACATGGTCAAAGGTGATTCAGTGATTCTACACTGGCAGCTGCTCATAAAGTGGATAGTTTTGGGTCCTAACTAACTAACTTTTAGTGTTCATCGGGGACTTTTACAAAGACGATTATGAAGCTCGTCAGCTCGTCGTATATCGCCACGAAGGATTGTCTTGGTAAAGTAGGCTTAGCATGAGCATAATGTTTGTCACGTTGTCATCAGTAAATATAAGATTTAAATAAGGAAATTATCATGCTGACGATAATAGGATGAAGAAATCATCTCAGGATGAGATCGTTAATGGCTTGAAAATAGCCACGTAAATTCTGATACTCGTGAACAAACGAGCCGAGGTATAATATCAAAAGAGAAGTGAGCAGAAATTAAGTAACATTCGAAAGTGTGTAAATACTCATTTTAAAAACAGATTCCGCAGATGTCTCACTTCCTGCTGGGAATTCAGAATGAACATTTTTAACCTAAAATCGATGATAACTTGAAACCAATGTAATTTATTATGGAAAAATATGAGACGTGTTATATAAGCATATGAGGCAATAGTTGTTTGCAGCTTCGTGCTTTGTGTTAGAACCATAAAATGTAGACGTGAAGTAGTAATACCTAGTAGTATATTGTTTATGCTAATGAATCCTTGAAATGGTCAATTTAAAAAGTATATTTAATATGAAAACTCACAAAAAACGAGCTTTATAGGTTCATGCTAGCCCATGTGAATTAACGACACACATAACTGATTGTGAGTTTCATGAAAAGAACTGTCCTGTGTACGCAGTATACCATGCAACATCAATCAATTTTGAGATGCTGACGTAAAGCGTACTTTACTTATAACTTATGATGCTCCATACCAAGCAACATAAGTATTAATGAAAAAGTCTCCATGTGCTTCTGGTGCGATACACGATTTTGTGCAAATGCTTATGGAGAAGAGGATTTTTAGGTTGAAATTTTGCTGAATTGAAAGTCAGTGAATGATTATCAGAACCTGAAAGAGAAACCATTAGCAATTTAACCAATTCACAGGCACAGAATGTTATCTCTGCATGCAATGCCCTTGCTGTTGTATCTTGTATATTGCAGTGTAGGACACTTGCAATAGTACAACCGATAAATTTAACGATGGGACGAGGGGCCTTTCATCTTATTTTGTAAAGAAAATATTTCGCAAAAGCTTAAATTCATAACCATTAGCATATATAATTACGTGCAAGTTATAAAAACGAAAATAAATGCTTGTGGAAAAGTCAGAATCTACATTTTATAGGCTATGCATATTGCCGGGTATGTTGCTGATTACATCATTCAAGATCATTACTGAAATTCAGAAACAGTGCACTGATTGATAGCATGCAGTACTAATTTAACAACAAAACTCTCCATAGGATTAGTCAGTTTGATGTCATAATATAATAGAGATAGGTACTGGGTATTTTATATTCATAAATCAAAACATTCTCATTCTCTCAAAATGCAAACTTTTGTATGACGGCCATGGTAACGCTGAATAGGACGCTAGATAAGCAGCGTGGCATAACCATGTAAACTTCCCCCGAGCCCCAGCTTCTATGTTAACAGTTTACATACGATGCGATTGAGTCCCGTAAGTGGCACAGTTTCGAAGAAATTTAAACAATTCAAGTTTTATAATCATGGAACAAGAAGTAGAAATATAGCAAGGAGTATTTTATGTTCCTGGCGTTTTTGATATCTGATGCCTTTGGACACGAGCTACATCTTCTGATTCGCTCTTCGTAAAAGCCCATTAGTAGTGAAATTTTTTTAGAGAGGACCTTGCTAATGGAAGACTGTTAACTGGAATGTATGTTTTGTTGTCAATTAGCGGCATAACAATAATTACATTGTGCTTCTTATAATCAACGACTAATTTTACTTCGTTGGCCATTACCAAAAGTGAGAATTATTATAATCATATATCGGTACCCAACGCTGTAAAATTGCGTAACGTTTTTTGGTTTGCACACTAACAACTTAATTGCAGCTACACGCATGGATTGCAGTCTCACAAGCGCCAATGATTCTACGATTTTCCCTCTGCTTGAAGGACCGCACAATGTTTCCAAGTTGTTAATATGACTTCAAAATGTACGCAATAAAGTGAAGTTTGTTTTTATTGTGAGTAGTTTTTGTAATTTCGATTTCGACAGTTAAGCATGAAGATGCACAATACTAGACGGCCTGAAGCGCAATTACTCAGCAGTATCATTGAGTCAATTACATGCGCAAATTTTATCTTAAACATAGAACAACAAACTTGACATCTATCACACGTACGATATTTCGATTTTCTTGGTATATGTTAGCGATACGTAGTTTAGTGGGTGCTGCAATTATGTCTGTCCGTCCGTCAGCAGCCTTTAATTGGCGATCATATTGCTATCGCTGGATTTCTATATCTGATAGTTAGTGGTTATTTTGTTTTCATTATATTTGGTATTTTTAATTTTTAGTTTGTTATTTTTCCATTCCTTATCAGAGTTACAATTATATGTAAACTTGTCGAACAGACATCTAATAATATTTTTTGGTACAACTTAATTCGATCTGACAAGAAACACTTTTGAACTCAAAGATGATTCAACAAAGAAATACACAAATCCCCTGCTATAATACATGGATGCAATTAACAAGAAAAGTCACCATCATCCTTTAATACTGAGTTCTTTTTACATCAAATGGGAATGTAGCTTACGATGCGATAAAGTTAAAGTATGTATACTGGAAATGATAACATATTTATTCCCACTATGTATATCCACTGCTGTCAAGTAGAGCTGAACTAGAATGTGATTTTTCATACCACGCTACTTTAATTCTGTCTAAATATTAATTTGTTTTGTCTCCGTCAGAGAGATAAAAGGAACAAGAAAAAATATTTTAATTTTTTGTGTGTAACGCACCAGTTATTATTTAAGTACTAACTGAGCTTGTAAGTATAATATCTTGCCAAAATAATTTAATTTTATAAGGATATGGCCAATAAGGATATAAAATAATATGCATATATAAATATGTATGTTTTTTAAGAATTTGTCCCAAGAAAACTAAGCAAAGTAGGATGTCTCTGTAGCATCATATTGCTGTTAAAACATAGTAGAACCATAGAGATTAAATTCCATCGTAGCTACTTTTTTTATCATGAGTTCAAGGTTTCATGCATCAGCAAACATATTGTGGCGGATACATTTAATTTGAGCTTTATGGTGGAATACTTTACAAATTTATGGCGTATTAATAGGTTTCTCTAGCTAGGACATATAAAAACATTTCAATGTTTACATGTAGCATTCAACAAGCAGAATCCTTCATGAAGCTCATTATTTCTGGTCATAGTTCACACATTTTGATGTTTTGTACTAATGGTAATCTCGTAACAGCTATAACAGCAGCAAAATTGTCTTTGCCAGGGTGAGCAGTAAAATGAGTATGGAATCCGTTATACTAACACATTATCACATATTAAGCAAAGAACTGACACGAACTATATCCAGGAAAGTATTTTTAGTGCTACATATTTAGCAATGAAACGTTGCATATGATATGAAGAGACAAACTACATGGGATAATGTAGTAATTTAATTAGTGCAACTGCCAACTTTACTTCATTTATGTTTGTTCTTCCGAGTAAAGTTTACTTTCAGGTCGGTTTGTGCAGTATACGACATGATACAATCCAACCAAACGTCATCCGTCTGGGCGTTTACTCTAACCTAAGCACGACTTTGTTAAGTAATTTACTGTACGTTTAGGGATGTTGTAACACTTAATCAGAAAAATATTAACAAGTGACAAGAGCTTTTCAATGAGCTTTATTTACTAGACTGAGTATTTGATACAGATGAGTGTGTTGAATATATAAAATTATGAATGAATAGTGTAGCTTTCGGTTTGAATTTTTGTGATCTAAAATTGGCCTTATATGTAGTACCTTTGGCATTTGATTCTCTACTAAGGTATTAATAAAAGGATCAAATCTATATGATAATTCTCTTGACAATGAAAAAATAAGAAAGGAATATGCACACCACCAATTCGCAAGAAAGCGGTTAGAACATACACATGTAAACATGACCTGTCGTGACTGCCTCAGTTTCGGAAGACTTTCAGTTTCAACACTCAACATCACTTGTCATGGCAAGAGCCCCCGTGTACCTACATGTCTGAAACCACCACCGCCCATTTTTAAGAGCAAACTAGTAGCTTCCTAATGATGACGATGTGACACCATGTGGATTCTTCTTGCGTTTCTGATCAATAATACTAAATTTGAATTAGTATTAGAGGCAGTATACAACCGGCATCGCGGCAAGGTATGCTAAAGAATCATCGGGACAGAATCAGGACAAAAGGAAGGGAAATGCTTTCGTTTTCATATTAATCTCAGGAACGGTTACTGGAATCTCATTCGCTTTATTACGTAACGACTTGGGCTAGTTCTCTGGCTCTACCCAATTTCTACATTGAATATAGCCTTTTGCGATAAAAGATAGGAAATGGAATTTTCAGGGTATAATTTGTGTAGTTGCAGCATGGATAATAGTCGTTTTGTTTTCTCTGTTGCATCGGTTGAGTATATTAAGGATTTTTGGCTACGTCAGATATTGTGTTCCAATGAGGTTTTTTTTGCAAACCCCTTGCGTCCTCATCCTGCACAATTACTTCTATACGCTTGTCAACTGGAAACGGTCCAAAACAAAATGTTCCATTCGGTAGAAATCTAGGAAAAACGAACATTACAGTCATTATGCTCGGATACAGTTGAAGAAAAACGAGATAATCGAAGTCAAAATCTTTCTGTTGGGTTACAGTGAAGATCACATTAAATTTAAGTAGTTGGCCGGATGCGGCTATTTCCTTTCAGTTGAAATTTGGTTTATAGCGTAAACATGTCTAATGTCTGATATAAATTATATTTTATAAAAATCCTACGTAATATAAAACGCATACCAAAAATTACGTGTCCCTTTTTACAGCTATGCCCAAAAAATTAGTTATTTGTACTACCACGTGTATTTATAACGTGATTGACTCTAACTATTAGGGAACCTTATGAGTTCATGAATGAAAATTACGTAGTCGTGCACAGGGCAAGCGATACTGCTCCTCTCAACCACAAAGTTATCATTTTAAAACCATGCAAGAAATTTGTACCTATATGTAATCAAAATATTAGTAACAAGTCACTTTTGTTCTACTTCCTCAACCAGCCTTGACCAAGTTGAGCCAGAAGAATTTGAGTATGTTGTATATAATGTATCGTATTACACTTTTGACACTTGGTCATGTATCACTGTTTGCCAAATACATAAGTTTATTAAACAAAAACTGATAGCAAAAGTTTATACCCCTGTTGCTTTCGAAAGTTATGTCAACACACCAAGAGATAATTTTGTCGGCTAGGTTATGTACTAATCTACACTCTTATGTCTGAAACCCGAGTCTTGCTTTGGTGTTAAGTACAAGTTCTTCAAGGATAATCAATTAAGATAAGATAATTGCTGTTGTATTGTTTATAAATTGGGTAAGTTCCCTAAGGACCCGGAATTAAATAAACCCAGTGCAATGGGGATAAGGAAGCATAACTCGCGAGAGGACCGTGCCAGATGTACGACAAATGTTTTAAATACTAAAAACCTAAAGTCATTTGGCCGTAAAATACGTGATTTATGGCTAAAAGACAAACCAGGCATTTGAAGGTACTTGGTTTAACATAAAATGTTAATATTCAAACGTAAAAAATATCAAAATCGACCGTAACACGTGGACTTTATCGCGAAAACTCAAAACTGGGCCCTGCAATGCAGAGCTTACGTTGGCAATGCCCTACCGAGTCAACCCTATTGACAGCATCACGGCGCACATTTGGGCCAGATTTTGAGGCAGTATGCGGACGTGTTTCGCCGTAAGAGACGTGAAGAGCTTGATCAATTGCCTCCAAAAACAACAGGGCTCTGCAAAGTGCTATTCAGAACCTCTGTGAAAAATTTCAGAACAATCTGATTAAAATTATGGCTTTAATCGCGACACGGGTGATTTAGTGTCCACCGACCTTCGGCAATCCCGTCACCTACAGACAATCAAAGCCGTTTTAAGAGCCATATACTCTAATGCAATGTATATTAAATACACTAGCGGCACCGCACGTGTTACACATGTCCTCATTGTCAAAGGCGCCCGCGGTGTATGTATAAGCCATTTTGGATCAAAACATTTAGACGCAGTTGACCACAGTAAATCAATTTACGGAATTCTGAAACGTAAACAGTAATAGAATTATTAGAGACGGCTCATGAGCACTTCAAACGAAGGAAACAAAAGTCCATGCCATCAGTAAATATCCACCCAGCAGGCTAGTCAATATCCAATCACTGCAGTAAGTCGGTACTCCAACTACCCGACCGCAATTTTCTTCACGTGATTCTTCTTGGAATGATTTACCCGTCCTCTTTGCCAAGTTGTGAAACAGTAGCACCTGAATGGGATTTAGTTGATAATATCTCGGCTAACGATGGGCACGATTAATTTGTCGGGAAAATTTGTATTCCAACACTAAATTGAACGTAAACATTTAAAAAAGTGTGATATCTTGTAATAAGTCTGCGGTTATTCACGTGAAAAAACAGTTGTGGCATGTGATGGGGAAAAGGTAAGGCCTTGAGTTTTTGCAGTGTAATGGTTGTTGTCAACAGCAAATGCGACTCACCTAGAAAGGTTTTTACGAGTATAATCCCCCAATGATTGTCAGCCTGGTGCCTGGGAAATGGTAAATGTATCTAACTTCGAAAGTACGGCATCAGGTTAACCTACTACAAACATTTGAAAAGAGAGACATGAATAACATCACAAACAAACAAAAAAGGGTGGAAGGACTGGAAAGTTCAGAGTCTAGCAGCTTCGTGGTTGCAATTCATCTCACCAGTTCCGTGGAATAGAACCATGCCACTTTAGTAAAATACGAATTTTGAACAAATACATATAATGACGTGAAAATCAAGCAATTCAATAGTTTAGAATGCCCGATTCTTCACTAATGGTGAACACCACGAAAATTCCCGTCCAAAGTCCTCTTTGTATCCGCCAAGCACAACAATGGTAGCTGCCACATTGGCAAAAAGGGCTGCACGCGGTTGGCCACCCTCAATTCAGGATTTAAAATTACGAAGTCCTGAATTGTAAACAGGAATATAAATAGCAGTATTAGAGAAGACTCATAAACAGTCCAAACAAATCGTACTACTTTACTATTTACTATAACTGAATATCGCATCCAGCTTACGATTCAAACTTCCGGACCTACTCGTAAATGGACCGAATAAATGTCACTTGCTTTTATACAAGCCTGAACGTGCACGAAAAGCAGTGGCCTTAAAAACATCCAATATCTGCCAGCCAAGTAGGGAAACAGTAGCTCGAGATTTCCTGGAGATCATCTTTGAAAATGGACGCAGTTGGTCAATTTCAATATTGCGGAGGAGTCCTGAACAATATTTCCATTATTAGAACTACTCTTGAGCAATTAAATCAACATCTAAACGAATAAACTTCCTTACGGCGAGGGAGGTTTTTTGCGGCTGGCTTAGCAAAACTTCGGTAGTTGGAAGGCCGAGCGATTCCCAAGGACGATAAAACGGAGCCACCGCATTTTTGATAGACGGCTGGACGAGGAAAAGTATAATTACGTGAATAAAACTTATTTAACTTGCTTAATGTGCAAAATGAAATATTGAATGTATTATGAGAGCTATAACTTATGTAATTTGTTTATGGTTTTTCACGTGAATAAAAACAAACCGAATCAGATGATCAGATGTGGAATGCGATAAGGAAAATGTGTAAGCAGTGCAGTGACGATTTGTAGCAAGCAGGAAGAACGACTCACAAAGGAAGACTTTTGAGAGTACAAACCCCGGATGATGCTCTGCTTGTTGTGCTTGAGTAATAGGGATAT
>JAAXOA010002964.1:0-12263 GCA_036561885.1 Salina celebensis
GCCCGAGCAAGGGAGGTGGAAACAATCACGATTTATCTGTGGGATGGGGGTATGAATAGTAAACAGAAAGCAGTTTTAATTTTTAGGATTAAATTTGTAGAAACGAAGCTAATGATGAAACTTTCAAAATTGTTATAGGTCTCTGCATTCTGATATTCAAGCGCTCAGCATAAATGACACAACTGATGGCGTTTCCGGTGGTTCTATAATGACAATTATGAGTCAATTAGCAGCTGCATCTACCAGTCAAAAACCCAGCATTCTACCTCAGTTCCACTCGTCGATTAAAGATACTGAAGATGATAAACTTGTTGAACACCATAAGTAAGCAAATTCCCAAAGTCAGGCATGTTTTTTTTTCTGATGGTTTTATTAAATTCTTGCTGTAATTTTTTCTCACAGAGAAATTTTGAAATTGATCTTCGACACTCTCAGCGAAATGCCTAAATCTATGGACAAGGCAATGTGTTTTTGCTGTTTAGAGGAACTGTGTGGTAGAGCTGCACTGGCCAGTAGTTTATCGCAATTCGCCGAGTTAATCATTGTCAGAGTCACTGATGTTCAAACCGCTCAGATGGCTCGGGAAGTGACGAAAGCAGCGGAAAACTGCGGGATGGCTTTGGCTGTCAACTTTCCTCCAGAAATTCTAGTTCGGAACTGTGCGGTAGAGCTGCACTGGCCAGTAGTTTATCGCAATTCGCCGAGTTAATCATTGTCAGAGTCACTGATGTTCAAACCGCTCAGATGGCTCGGGAAGTGACGAAAGCAGCGGAAAACTGTGGGATGGCTTTGGCTGTCAACTTTCCTCCAGAAATTCTAGTTCGGGCATTGTGCCCTATTGTCCAAAATAAGGAGTTCCCAGTGAATCAGGTTAGAATAGTTACGTGTCCAACAAAATACCACAACCTAGCAAAAATGAAACTATTTCTGGCATCTTAAATTTCTATTGTATTACTATTTTTAATTGTATCTTTTCAGATGGCCATAAAAATGTTGCAAAAAATGTGTGACGCGTGTGAAATAGAGAAACTGCGAGCATTCCTCCCAGACATTATGAACACCTTAATTCAAGCTTATGATCACCCCGATTCGGCCGTGAGGAAAGCTGCAGTTTTCGCAATGGTTGCAATCCACCTAAGGTATGGCAGAGAAACAAATTTATTGGGAATATGAACAAATTTCTCGCGGATTATAACAAGTTTCACGTGAATTTCATCGAATTTGTCGACAAGTTTTATGAAATAATTTTAGCAGATTATTGAAAGTCAAAAGTTTCCTATTATGACTGTTTTGTTTTCTTTCTAGGATTGGAGCCGACCTCCAGCCATATCTAAGCTCACTGAGCGGTTCAAAACTCAAGCTTCTTCAATTGTATATTCAAAGAGCCCAACAAGGATCCGGCTCCCCTGGAGGAAGCTGATTACTCATCCCAGTCCTATTCCCGTTTATCGAAATTCAATTTTTTTATTATGTTCCATTCATGCTTCATCAACGAACATTCGTAGAAATACTAAACATTTGCAACTACTTCTTGCTACAAAAAGCTACTTTATTACAACGTTTGTTCGCTGTCACGCGACTAACCCACAAAAAATGTTTCAAAAGTAAGAAACTAACCGCTATGCCACCACCACCGCTTATTTATACACAAACATAATATCGTTATCGTTACTTGTAAACTTGTTTTTCAACTGTACATTGATTTTTAGTAGACTGTATTACTCAAGCAGTTTATAGTTAGAACCTAACCCATGTTCATTTTAGTTTTCTACTAATTGCTAGGATAAATTTCACAAGAATCAATGCTAAAACTTGTCATTAGGTTGCCTGAATGAATACCTTAAATGATAAATACTAAAAAAACGTTTACTCACATGTAATATTCTTTAAAGCAGAGCTCATCATATTTGTCATTTAAAAATCTATAAAAAAAATTATCTATCTGAGCTATAGTTGTTAAAAACAAATTTACCTGTTGACTTGTCATGATAAAGACAAGCGTGAGCCTTTATGCCTGAGCATGTTATGAAACTGCATGTTTTTCTGCTAGTTTTTTATAGCATAAATACTGTTTATAAGTTATAAACAGTTTGGTCTTTTGTTAGCATTTAAACAAACGCTTTTTGTCATAGTCTGTTTAGTAAAACAACTTTGTTTTCTGGAATATTATCTACTTGGTAAGGTCTCAATTCAGTGCATTTTTAACCGTGTAATTGATAATTATATTTTACGATGATGAGTATAGAGTGTACTTTGTATTTTACTTAAAATAGATTGCTGGTGAGTAAATTAAAATTTACAAGAGAGTGCCTAAATAATGGTAGCGTTTATAAAACTAAAAAAAATGGATAATTTTGCTGAATTGCTTGGGAAAGGAGAATGTAGAATTGAAAACTTTAGCTCGTTTGTATAAAAAAACAGAGAAAAGTCTTTTAAAAACAAAAGTATTAATTCTTTGAGCCATTTGTACCAGTGAAAGCTTTTATAGTGCTTTTGGTTGTTTAGATTTTTAGCCATTTATACAATCACAACTAATTTTTGTAAGCACTTTCGATACGTTATGGAAACTATGTGCATTGTTTGATTTTTTTATAAGAGCTACTATTATGATATGATTTCATGACTGCAGCCTAGACCCGTTATGAAGAAACCACCATGCTATTCAATAAGTAATTTATCTTGAATGAAAAAGAAAAAAAAACGCTACTAAAAACAACAATATACTGACATAAAATATTGACAATTTTTTAATAGAATATTTTAATCATTTAAACAAGCAGCGTTGAGTTTAATTCAATTCAAATGTGCTGAATTGAACTAATTTTTGTTCTTCAACAGAAACAACTTAATTATAAGTTGTTTGTCACTGCTAAAAAAACTGAAAAAAAACATGCCATTAATAATAAAAATAATGATTGAATCACGCAAATTTATTTGTTATTTTCAGTGAGTTAATTAATTACTCTCATTTTAAACAGGAAAGATGCTTGATTTTGAGTAACGCATCACATTTGTCTCGTACTGCCCCATAGAAAAGGCGCGGCATGGAGGTCTTTGTGAAGCCAAAATTCAAATTTGCGTTTTTAGAGGCTGAGTCCACTCAGTTCTGTGGCGTACAGTCACGAGCCAATGGGCAAGGTCGAGATGCAAAAAAAAAATATCTTTGGAGTTTGTTTGTAATTACACAACAGCTCTCGAACACAGAGTTCCAGGAAACTTGCACAAAACAAACAAAAATAAAATTTGTTTGCTAACTAATCATCGTTGTTGATTTGAAGCAAAAACAGGAGGTAAACCAAATTCTAGCGGGATTTGAAGACAACAACTGTTTAGATAAATGCAAGATTTAAATGTGATTAAAGCAGGAGAAATACACACGTGGAATTGGCCAGCACAGCATAATAAAACAAAGATGGATGGCGTTTGGTTTTGGAAGTGAGCTGTTGTCAGGTTATTTGTGTTTCCGTAGTTGTCTTCTAATTGACAGTTGAGAAATTAGAGGGAAACACAAGAAAAGATAAGATAATACCGGGTGATTCCTACTACAAGAGATAAAATGTAAGCTGACTGCACTTTAGGATTTGTTTACATTTTGGCAAAAATCATCTGTTAATGTTTTGGATTGTAATATTTTCTAGTATTCAGGATTACCTCAGGTTTTGAAAGGATGGTTAGTAATAAAGAACTTGATGGAGAGGATAAAGAAAACACACCCAAGAAGAAATCACCCGTTTCGTCGGCAACTCCCAGCGCGGCGACATATTTATCTGACAGTGAAATGGAGGAAGACGAAGAAGATGTTAACGATAAAAAGGACGAAGACTACGACATGACATCAGGTGAAGATGAATCGGAAGAAGATTCAGGGGATGAAGGGTCAAATGGCAAAGTATAGTGGGTCGGCGAGTGGAAAGAAGTCGACATCGAGAACTAGAATTAGAGAGATGCCAATGGGCTCAGGGTTCTCTGGAACGGGGGCGTGTACCAGTTCAAGTGTTCCTATGCTAATATCTGATACCACGTCGGTTCCAACGTCGAGTAAATTCCAATAATAGTGTTGACAGTGGAAGTAACAGTGTTAATGAAAGTAGTGTAGTAACTAAGTCAATTTCCAACAATTTGGGAATGACTCTCCCAGCTACTAATGGAAACTCTGGGATAGACACAAGAAGAGGCAGTGAGAGCAGTGGTATTTCACATTTTCAATTGGATGCAGGGTCCATGGACGTGGACGAACCGGTTTTGCTGGAAATAGGAGACAATTATTTAGTGCAGCGATGTGATAACCAGTGGTGTAAGTTTCATGCAACAAACCCTTAAATTTATTCTTGATTTCCGTCGGCTAAGGTATTATAGTTTCGTTTATTTCAACTTGAAAAATTGCAGATCCTGCGGAAATCATCCAACGTCGTCGCCTCCAAGACGTAAAGATTTGTCGAAACAGCTTCGAGGATGGAAGCGGTTCCAACAGTCAAACAGAGTACGAGTATTACGTCCATTATGATAACTACAATAGACGGTTGGACGAGTGGGTTCCTAGAAATAAAATTATGAGTGCTAAACAAGCTGCTACAAACCAGTCGATAGGAAATCAACCCATTGTCCTCTCAACTTCCATCATTCCTGACAACACAAGTCAAGCAAACAGCAACACGGAAAATAGGAAGGTGACAAGAAATCAGAAGAGAAAACATGACGAAATCAATCACGTTCAGAAGGCAATTGATGAAATGGACCCCACAACGGCCGCTCTGGAAAGAGAACATGAAGCTATCACGAAAGTAAGGCTTGGCGTTATAGATATTTTTACGTGATAGTTTACCAATAAATGTAATAAATCTGGTCTTCTGTTTTTAGGTGAAATATATAGATAAAATACAATTTGGGAGATACGAAATTGACACTTGGTACTTTTCCCCGTACCCAGAGGAGTACGGCCGCGACAGTAAATTGTTCATTTGCGAATATTGTTTAAAGTATACTAATTCTAGGAGAGCTTTCCAGAAGCACTGGAGAGACTGTGACTATACACAACCACCTAGTAACGAGATTTATCGTAAGGTTCGTGGAGGCCCGGTAACTTTCCTACCTATTCAATCACTCTTATAACTACGGAACAATTTTTGAACTGTTTGAATCTCTTGTAGGGTACGATATCTATTTGGGAAATTGATGGAAGAGAGCATAAAATATACTGTCAAAATCTCTGCTTGCTTGCCAAACTCTTTTTGGACCACAAAACCCTATATTTTGATGTGGATCCGTTTCTATTCTATGTCCTCTGTGAGGTCGACAAGGACGGTGCCCACATTGTAGGATACTTTTCGAAAGAAAAGGAAAGTCCGGATGGCAACAACGTCGCCTGTATTCTTACCTTACCTCCACACCAACGGAAAGGATACGGGAAGCTCCTCATCGCATTTAGCTACGAGTTGAGCAAAAGGGAACTCACGGTGGGATCCCCAGAAAAACCTCTGTCAGATTTGGGTAAGATTTTTTTCCCTTAATTGTATTCAATATTTTTAACCCGTTAAAAAGCTTGGCATAATTGAGTGTTTTTTTAATCAATTGTGCAGGTAAATTATCTTATAGGTCATACTGGTGCTGGGTTCTTCTGGATATTCTTCGAGAATATTGTGGTACCGTGACAATTAAGGACTTATCCCAGATGACATCTATTACTCAGTCCGACATAATATCGACCTTACAAGCACTTAACATGGTCAAGTATTGGAAAGGCCAGCACGTGATTTGCGTGACTGCTAAAATCGTTGAAGAGCATATTCAAAAAACTGCCCTTAAACGGCCAAGACTTTTAGTAGACTCTGACTGTCTCAGATGGAGTCCTCCTAAGAAAAATGCATTCAAAAGAAAATAGAGAGTGGATGCTACCTTGACGAATACATTAGAAACTAGGCGAGGTTGATTCATCTTACTCAGAGATACTTGATTGGATAGGTTAGAACTGTCTCTTCAAGTCGTAGTTGGTATAACAGAGAAAAATTCCAGGTTAGGTGTTTTTGTTGTTGATGATGGATGACACTTAGGGCAACGTAACTTACTGGACAGGACTAACAAGATAGTTGCTTTCATAGTGGAATGGATGGAACTTGTTTTACTCGGGTATTTAGTAGCTAAGAAACTTGTGGAACCTTTTTTTCGCTTTGATGGTACTGTGTTAAACTTACTTTTCTGCATTTAGAAATAATCTAATCTAGACTTTCGTAGCACTTACCATAGTAGTAATGTTCGGAGAAAGAGTGTACAGTAGACACTTTGGAAACATTGCCCGATCTCAATATAATGTTTAATTCAATTAAATCAAGCACAATTCGTCTTCAGGGAAAGAAGAGTTTATCATGATATGGAAATGTTAAAAACAATTAAAGAATAAAGATTTTTCTTTTTGTATACCATATATATAATGAAACACTGTTGACTTTTATTTTTCGCATTAGTTGTGCCAAATTCAACACAAATTGCATTTCTCCAAGATTAAACGTGTTCAAAACACATGAAGCATTGACGAAACGCACTGTGAGAAGATAACCGGATGTAAGTGTCCATGTAAAACTCAGGTTTTGTGTTGCTGTTGCTATGAAAACGACGACGAGTAAAGTACGAAACGAAAATAAAATTTTCTTCATTGTAAGATTCTTCGTAGTGGCTGAGTGAAATTGTCGATTCGTTCCAAAGAATGACCAGCACGTTCGCCACAAACACAAAAACGTGTCCCCAACTTTCTTCACCTCACGTCTTCATCTCCATTTCACTTTAAAGGGAAAAACGTGAAAAGATTACAGTCACATTTAATCTTTGCAAACACATGTACTACAAGATGAATCACCAACAGCTATTTACTCCAAGGTGAGTGTTATTATATTTTACTGTGCTACACAATACTTTTATTCCAATCCAAATATGTAACATGAGTTTTTATGACATGATGGCATTCAGTAAATGATCCATTATGTTTTTACAATGGTTTATGAACTTTGTCACATTCATTTAGCCATTAATATGATTTACAATGATGCACACATGAAATAGTCGATCTATTACCTATGACCTACTATATTTTACAACAGGTAAATTGCATACTATGCATTTCACATCAGTGTGTCTCCATAACAATCACGAAACGTTTGTTTATGAAATTTGATACCAAATTATGAACATGAATTGATCTTAAGTACAAACAAACTGGGCTTGATGAGTATAGACACAAATGAACCTGTATGCGAACTGAATCTGTTTTGTCCAAATTCGCTTCTTTAAACAGTAGCAACTGGAACTTATGACTTATGCATAAACAGTAGATAATGATTTTCTTATTACACTAAAAGCTAGTGTTATGTAACCATAACCATATTATTATAAGATTTTATATGAATCAAAATTAAACATAACTGACATGCTTTCTTTACTCCTATGAAATTTGACACACTGTTTTAGTGGCCATTCATATGCTACAGGTGACAGGATTATAAAATGAAAACCCATAACCAAATATTGTTTTGTTTGTTTTTTTGAAGACAGTAGTAATATGAATATTGATTTACTAAATAATATCTAAATGTACGCGAATATGCAGTAGCATTAAAATCCATAAAAGTTTTATGAGAGAAGATAATCAAAAAGAATGGGAGAAATAGGACACTTAGATGAATGAACATGAACATAGTATCTAGCCTGTAGATAGTGCATAGTTAAGTGCATGTTTACATACGCAGTATAAACATTTAGAAATGATACTTAATTACCTTTCGCTATAGGAGTGTTACATTTATATAATTGTGATGATACTTTAGAAGTAAACTATATGTAATGTAATTATGTAGTTTTTTTTCTTCTTCACGTTATAATATAATTGCCTTAGTGACAGTAATCTGTAAACATTTGCTTTCCATATAAATACAGTAAGTAACAAAACAAAATGAAACAAAAAGAACTTAAATTCTTTGATGTAGTTTAAGATGACAGAAGATGTACATTCGGGTTTTAATCTAATTTTAGATGATATACATTTCTTAGTATGTAAATAACAGTAGTATCTGTGTATAGACTTTTTTCATGTTTTTGTAATAGTAGTAGTAGAAATACAACAGGTTCAATGACAATTTGTAGTTGATGAATATAGATGATCAAAAAACAAACAAAAAAACAAAATCTCAACAAACAATGCTCCTTTTTTAAAATGCTTCTCCCTTATTCATTAAATCGAAGTTGTTTTTGTTCCGAGTCAATGTCAGACTCAGATGCGCCTGCTTCCTGTAGATGATTGGATCATTCATCAAAATCGCCTCTGCACATGTAAAAACGAAAAAGGACAAGAAAAAAAATATTGCGTGAAATTTACAACAAAAAATGAAACAAGTATGCACGAGATATAATGAGACTCCGTTCTCCTTGTCGTTTTCATTAACAAATTTCGGACTTGTAGAAAAATGGCACCAATGCATGCGGTAATGCAAGTAGTTCCATGTTTTTATCATCCACGGTTATTAACAACTGTCCATTTAAGTTATCTCTGTTCTTTCATTTTAATACTACTAAAACACAAACAGACCGTATAAACTTTTGTATAATATTAATTATAATATTTTAAAATTTAAATAGTTGGAAGATGTGTTGTAGCATACGCCTCTAAAAAAACTATCATTCCCATTGGGTATTACACAAAAACTTAACAAAACATTTTATCTACCGGAACGAAAAGCCATACTTTTTACCACACGGGGTAAGATTGATAAGTCAGTACTTATGGTTATCATTTGTTTTACTGAACGTAAGAAAAACGGTAGGTGGTGGTTTATAAAAAAACGTTAATGAATGAACTCCATATTACAAGGGAAAATTTTGAATAAATGAATCACTACCATTTTGTATGATAGGATGATCATAATAATATAATTCTTATTAGGTTAAAATGAAATAGTGTCATGACTATTAATTCCCATTGTGTATTCCTTGAGATAACCTCATCTCTGATTTCTCTCCAAATGCCGAGTGATGATTTGAAGACAGGGCAGTATCAGGATATTTATGGTTAAGGAATACGATCATTTTGCTTTATAATCTAATGGAAAAAAGATGGTGGCTGACTCCAGTCCTAAATTGATTTTGTTTTTGATTGACAAGAGAAGCAAAAGACAAGGAAACTTTGATCATATATCATGCCTTCTATAACATTGTATGGTAAATGCAGTCAATTATAAATGAAAGTTAAATGGTGTGTGAGTTAAAATGAGTAGGAGCTCAGCCATAATTGTTTTTTGAGTAACTCACCTTGACATCATTGCCAGAATCGTTCTTTCCAAAACCCCCACCAAGATTTGCGTTCATGCCTCCACCAGAACCACCTCCATTACCTCCCATGCCACTCATATAACCAGCGTCGTAGCCACTGTGATAAGAAGGATGTAATCAGTATGCAATAATGACCAAAACATAAATAGTTGACATGGTAATGCGCAAAACATAAATATATTATGACCCTCATTTCTACCCTATGGGTATACTCGGTGAGATTAAAAAAAAAAACTTCTATCAAGTCTATCAGTGGAAATTAATTCGTAGTTAAATCGTATCGTAAAAATATTAAAATGAGTCGAAAATCGTCTTTTAGCGTCAAGGGTCATTAAAAATCCTTAGTCGTCGTAATAGCCGTAAGAAAATGGCCTGACCTATACTTGTAAACTTTTAATAAAAATGAGATACCTGTTGAAACTCTCTTGTCATGAGTAATTAAAAAAAGAATGCAACGTTCATTCCTCATATGAATTCAATTAACTATCTATCATTCAAGCGTTTTGGAAACTGTTGGCTTGAATGTGTACATTATGAGTGTTAGGATGAAAGCTACCTGCCGTTATCGTACCCTCGAGCTGATGAGCCTTGCTGCATTTGTTTCATGAACATGCCCATGGTGTTGTTCCAGCCGTCCATGCCACTACCACCACCACCACCACCTCCCATGTTGCCCATTCCCATGTTACCCATCCCTCCTGACACAGCGTCCTGGCCCATTGTGTTGAATGGGTTTATTTGCAGTTGGGGTGAATTAAAGACGGAGATATTACCAGGCTTCAAAACACCATAAGAAGCCAGCAAGTTACTGGCCGCTATGATTTCTTGAATTGCCTTGGGAGGGTATCCAACGTTAAGCAAGTATGCTTTCATTCCCTCGATCATGTGGGGTGGAGGAGTGTGTCCGTTTGAAATTGGAGGTCCAGCGAATGTACACCAGAAATGTACTTGTGGTGGGTATCCCGAAGTCGTGTTGAACGCAGGAGGATTTTGTTGTGGGCCGCCCGTGTTGGGACCAGAGTTTCCTCTATCGCCCCCGCCACCACCACCTCCACTGTTGTTTCCACGGTTCCAGTTTCTTCCACCACCGCCTACAAACGTTGACCGAATCATATTACATACAGGTCTCATATAATATCTTACAACTGTCGTCAATAGAATTGTAAATACGTACGTCCGCCACCACCTCCGCCGTAGCCTTTGTTGTCATCTCCGTAATCCTCAGAATATTCTTCCCGGTTGTTAGAGTGACCACCACTGCTAGAATAGTTAATGGTAAGACATGATGAGCTTTGTGGGTCGCCTTTGATGATTTCCAAAATCAATCTCAGTGCCTTCTCGATGTTGTCCGGATCGGCTAGATGAACATAAAGATAACACAATTAGATATCCATGCATTCCGGTTTCCATCCCCATACAGGCACAAGTCAATCAATTACTTACTTTCATTATTTTGTATCGTCACAACACGTTCGTTGGTGGGCAGCTGCTCGTTCTTTTGTGTAAGATTAATATGACAGTTGGATTCCTCCTGTATGCTTTTCACGCGAGAGCCTCCTTTGCCAATGATTAAACCAGCAGTGGCTTGTGGCACAATCAGAGACAACTAGAAACAGGATAAATGAATATATAGATACACAAAATTTCATAAACACTTCATTAGTGAGTAATAAAAGCATCTTACCTCCTTGTCAGAAACATTTTTCGGTCTAGGATTCTTGGGAAAGAGGTCGGAAGGGGACGTCATTCTTTTAAAAATCACCATTGTTGCATTCAAGACGTTGGAAACTTTTCCTGACATAATTGCCACTCTGTTGTCGGTACCTACAAAACAAATATTCATTTCAATAGTTGCACAAATTGTATCACACTAGTTTCAAATTAGTAAAATCCATACCTGGGAAAACATCATTAGCCTTGCTCATACGGATGTGGACACTGTATTCTTTCTGAAGGTCAGAAATATTTTGACCTCCCTTGCCAATTACCGAGCCTGCTGTCGCTTGCGGGACCATAAACTTCAGGTACACCGCGTCTGGATCTAAGAAATGTTAAATGAAATTAACTACTGCCTACATAGATCGACGAACAACATCAATCTAATTAGGTACCTACGTACAGCAGATGACATCGAAATCAGCCGTAAAACTAAAAGTGGTAACGATATCTAAAACTATTTCCGAAATTAGCAAATAATTAAAAGCTTTTTAACTCACCATTATGGAAATTCGTCTTCTTCTGGGGACTTCCAGAGTAGTCTCCGTCATTGATAGGCCTCTTCTTCCCTTGACCTCCTCCTTGTTCATGGCCACCATCATCATTCCCCTCCATTTTCATTCGAGTAACTTAACAGGTAACTAAGAATACCACTTCAATTAACACCTACCCCTTCACCACCTCACAACTGTTCAGTGATGACAGTGACTAAACACCTAAACCACTTGTTTATTTTCAACCAGTCTTTCTTTAATCAAAACTTACTCCTGATCACAATAACCTGCACTAATAAGTTAAAAATAAATACTGTTTTCTTTTGCAACTGCTAACTTCCCCCTTCCTAAATATTTCTTTTAGATTTAAAGTTGTTTACAAACTATTCCGGTTACAAAAGAAAAGCTTCGGTGTCAACAAATCTACAGATGACACTCCTCAGCTGACCTAACTTTCCTACCGTTTTTTCTTGTTTACACTTCCAACTGCTACAAAATATTTATTTAAATAATATCCGTCCCTAATTTTATTTCCCCGTTTAATTAAAACGTCACAGGGACAACTAACGTACGTAGGTAGTTAGCAAAAAAAAGAGAGCTACAGCTCTTCAAGCTTCAGTTTGATAGAGCCGACTGAATAGAAGAAATCTACCCTGTACATGTCTCTCTTCTATCGGCTTCCTTCAGTACAAAAATCCAAGGAAAAAAGACCGACGCGGCGGAGGGAGCTTGGTCTCCTATTCT
>JAAXOA010002965.1:0-12259 GCA_036561885.1 Salina celebensis
TTCCGAATAAGGAAGTAGTTACATTGACAACGCGTATTGGGACGGTCGAAAATAGAGAAAGTTTTCTATTATACTACCATTCTGTTGAGGCAACCGTCTCTCATGCAGAAGAACCCAAAAAAATTCTTGTGTGCTTCCCGCGAGTCAGCTTTACTAAGAAATCTAACTTTTTTTCTGGCTCTTTTATTTTCCTGGGAAATATGCGTCGATGTGTGTGAATGACTATATTTAACTGACACTAAAGATCATATTGGAACGTTAGCTCGATTTCCTCACGTATTGGCCACTCAGAGGGTTACACACCGGAGAAAGTTGCGTTTTCACCACATACCCTCTATACTCTACGATTTGACATATTTTATACTGTGTAATAAATTGACAAGTATATGTATGAGCTTGTGTACAATACCGCATGCCAGTTTCAATGTTCACTTTCTGTTTGGCAAGTTTGCTAGATTGATATCCATTGAAGGTAAGGAAGCACAAAAAGAGGAAAGAATGATATAAAATATAATGTTCACAGCATTGATCTTTTATAGTATGGAATCCAAAGTTAAATGTAGTATGGAAAAAAAATGAAAGGAGAAAAGATACTCTCTGAGATGGCAGTAGTGTCAACCATTTTGGTACATTATTGATAAGGTAGAAAAAGGAAAGTTCAAGAATAAAGAAAGAATGTAAAAGTAGATATGACCAGGGTATTCCTGTTTTCTTTCATTTTAGTTTTTGTAATCGTCATCATTTCGCACTATTCGTTCTAGTGGCTTTCACCTTCCTGTTTTCATCACATTTTCCGATTATTCTGCCCCGTTCAGAGGCTTCTTCGCTTTCTCTTCAATTACTCTGCTACAAATGCGACAATATACAGGAAAAAAAGAAAGCGACTTTTTGTGGTAATAGGACTTGTTCTCTCATTTCTGTCATTTTCCCTTTCAATTCCGTCCAAGCTTTCACTCGTAAATCTTTTTTGAAAGGATAATTTTAGCTATTGCCTACAACCCCAAGGGAAGTTTTATAGGAAGGAAAAGTTGAATAGGACGTCTACAACTGAATAGGGTGATAAAACACCAAGAATAGGAAATGTTGATAACACTTTATTTTTATGTTCTAACGCATCGTCAACCATATGTAAACCAATATACCAATGATCAAAATGTTATTCCATAGCTGGTATTTTACGAAAAACTTAATATCGAAATGCTACAAACTTTTATAGAAATAGAGAACGCATTCAGTCATATATAACACAACAAATTTTCAACTCTTTTCACTCTCACCTGCCCTTTTCAAGAGTGCAATAACAATAGTGACATATAAGACACATTTATACCAATTACTAGTTGGGTTGACATATTATAGTTGTAGCAAATATAGCAATGCAGGTTGATCAATATGTATGAAAAGCTGAAGATCAGTAATTGCACCAGATCAGAAATTTATCTAGTATTTGGGTAAAACTCCTACAAATAACGTTTCTCTTTTTCTTTTTTTAGGATTTTTTAGGAAGTGTTTGGAAGAGGAACATTTACTCCCCCAACGAAATATTTGTTTTGTGCCGAATTTGTTTGGAGTGGAGGGGAAGAAGCTACTAATCGGAAACACTTTTTTCGGCTCTCTGGATGTTAGCATTGGTTTGGCTGGATTCGAATGCTTAAAACAGATGCTCAACTAATCTGGTTTACAGCCAGATCAAGACTGTGAAAAATGAAACGAATAAATTCTTTCGTAACGCTTCTCACTTTAGTATTAATCGTGGATCTAGGTAAGCTACACATTTTTCATTCTTTCTTTTAATTAAATCCGTCTAGGTTGGCGTTTCTAGCCGGGTTCTTTCTCCTGCTCACCTTCCTTCCCCGCCACATACTCCAAAACTAATACAATTTGAATAGGGACAGAGACTAAGTGTAAATTGTCGATTTTTTATTGGAATTTAGATTAATTTTATTAAAGTAACGAATAAAATATCGTTTATAACAATCCAAAGAAATGGAATCGGTAAGGTAGTTCAGATGCTTTGTAGTGTAGGAATGTACATTGGAAATCGATCATAATTAATATACATTATATACCTATGCCCGATACTTAATATCACTTCTGAAAAATTGCAGTTTCAGGTTAATGAACGCAATAAACAAGCTATTTTCTTCCAAATCCCTTTATATACCTGGTCCAATGCTCTGTTCACACGAAATATGTCAACGCGTTATATTCATAATTGTTAGCACATGATGTCAGTCATTAAGACTACCAATATCTAGTTTGTTTTACACATATGGGTACCAACAAATATGTAGCTGTTGCAAATTCACCAGGTGGGGTTTACTAGTTTTTATGCTCATATTAGATATGCAAGGAAGTAAAAAATAGACGGTCTTCTATGCTGGGCTAATCCATTATCGAGCAGATCAAATTTCAGACTGTAATTCTCTTTTAATATAATCGTTTGATAAGATCTGTATTGTCTGCATTATCATCACCATTGCATTTTAACCCGGGGAAAAGTTTTCGTGGCCTTTTGGTCAGATTCCTTCTCTTCTCTCTCTGTTTCCCCGTATTAAACATGGGATATTGGAACCTGAACTTTTCTGAAAGCACCAGCACTGCAAATAGGCATAAAAACAGCTCTTCGCTTTACATTGTTTTCGTATTTCCGTATATAATTTAAATAATGGCTGACAATTCTCGGTCCTATATGACCTCTTTATTATGAAATATGGGCTGGTTTATGGGAATTACCCTGTTTAGAATTAGTAGTAATGCTGAATGCAGGCGGGCTAAGTCAACGACTCCTACATCTTCTCTCAACTTCAATCTCATGAAAAACATGTAAAACCCTGTGCTTCGTTAGGAACAGTTTTCTACAGCTTAACACGTTTACACGCATAATGTAGAGGAGTAGTTATTTTTATGCTTTCTCTCTGTAGAACAATACAAAAAGTATCTGAACAACTGAAAGACTCCAAGTTAGAAAGAATCAGCCTTGTGAAGAGACGTAAAACTTTTATTAAACTGCTTTCTCTCTTCTTCTTCACCCATTCCCATAAAAGCTTCAACATCTTTCCTTAGCTAGGAAAAAAAATTTCATCTCTTTTCACTCCGTTTGTCTTAGCGAAAAAATATTCCCTTAAATATTACATGTACATAAGTGACAAGTGTATACAAAAGCAGGCTTCCACGTATTACTTAAACTCAGCTTTACATCTGTATAATACACTTTCGCATTTTGATTTCCTTGAATATGTCTTCTTAATGCTCCTTATTTATTCTACTTTTCAAATGATATGCCTTAAATATTAAAATCACGCTTATCCTAACTGCTCATTCCATGGAATCGCTTTCACTATCAAACTTACACATTAAACTAATGCACGTCATGTGTAGTCTTGAGTAAGTTTTATCAAAAACTGTATACATTCTAATAGAGTGGAAATGGTGAAAGTAGAAAAACATAAACAAGAGAGAAACCCATTTTATTCTAGTTTTCAACAAGCAGTGAATCACCTCGGAGCATTAATAAAAGAGAACGTGTGATACGAAAGCAACGGAAGGATTAACAAAGATCTAAGCCATAATTCATTCCGGAGGGCAAAGAATGTGCGAATGCGCGCTGTGTGATAGCAATAAAAGGCTATTGATCTTTCATTTTGATTTATTACATTTTCATTAATTAAGCCTGCTTCTAGATAATTAGCTTGTCAGTGGATAACACTAGCATTTTGAAGCAAGGCAAAATGACACAGTCTCCAAAACGTGATTGGAAATACCAAATTAGCTAATTGGTTGGTCCGTGTTGGTGATTGTAGATTGGAGGTCTTCAGGCACAAACTTAAGCCCGAATTTTAAGCGTGTGAGATAAGTACAACAGAATTAGCTGAAAACTCAAGCTTTGCGTGGTACAGTAGTTGGCATATGTACGACAGGCCATAAGAAGAACTCGCTTTAAGTTATACAACATGATTCGTACTAAAGTCTAAATTAACTTTAAGGGTGACAACTCAAGTCAACCACTGGCCAGACTATGGTACTACGGCTTGAAAGCAATGACTGTAAACAAAACTCATTTTAGAGCTATTACCGAAAATTAGCCGGCTTTACTACCATTGAAGCGACACCAACGTATGGGATACATGACTACTTTTTGTTTCCAAATAGTGATAAAATGAAATTGACTATTCAACCTTCAGCTATTACTGTAATAAGGGATCTGCGTGCATAGTCCATGGTAGTTGCTGTTTTGAACAACACATTCAACATTGCAGTTGCTAGGATCCCAGGAATTCAGCGTAAAATATGAACATTACTGGAATTGGTTAACTAGCTGCTGGTCAACATCAGAGGGAAAATGGGAACTGTTTCTCGTAGGTTAGATTTTCTTCCTAAGCTATTGGTAGACAACCAAGTCTGCTTGGAAGCGCCTCTGGTGAAGTCTAAACGTTGAAAGCGCCATTGAGCTTCTAAAGGGTTTCGTAGGTTATTAACTGAATGGGTGCGGAAATGGGCTGGAGTAAAGCTCATAAAAGAGAAAACAAACACCGTTTTACTCCGTAAGCTTTTTCTGTAATGAGCTCCGGGGAATGTGATAACAGCCAGACATATTCCTGCTGCACTAGTATGGAAGCGTTCCATTGGGTGTCTTGTCTATTGTTCACAGATTTCTAATGATCAGTAACTTGTGTTTGGGTAATGGGAACAAAAGCATCGACAAGTTCCAATCCTCTTCAAAGGAAATTTTAAATTAGCTTTCTCTCGACTTGGCATTAAACATCAGAGGAATACATGTTGCATAATGCAACCCATTAGTGAGTTACAAGGGCATTCACAGTGTCGACTGCAGATCTGAGAGCAGCCAAATGACCCGAAGGTTAGAATCTACGGCCCGTTACACACTGCATCAATCTGCAAGGAAAACATTTGAAGACTATGCAGACAATAGCACGTGCCAGTGAAAATTGTGAACCAATAGTATCTGTTGTACTTGGTGACGATAAACAGACCAATGAAGCTTATGAAGTTTGACTAGTGTTTTTATATGTCGCAGGGTAGGAAATTTTGTTTCAGTATCAATTGAATAAGTAAAAGGAGTAAAGATGTTAGAAGATCGGAAAGCAAATGTCACGGAAGGATTGGAATTGCCACTAGAACCTCACTCGAGTCCACTTTGTTGGAGTAACGTTCAGTGGACTGTGACGAGAGCTCTTTGAAGCTTGCAAGGTCCAATAATCTTACACATTTTGAGCCTCCGATAACTATGTCTGAAACTTTGAAACCTTACTTCAGATATAATGGTGAATTTTTAAAAATCCCAGTGCAATTTGTTATCGACCAACCTGGTATCTAATTGCAAAATTGTAAATGAAAGCTGATTAAAAGAAAATCATTAGGATGTCCAACAACCGAACTGGAAAATTCGATTGCCCTCAATTCCAGTAACACAGGTTCCCAAATCAAACTAGCAGAGTACAATGAAATTTATATAATATTGGCCTTAATGAGCCATATATAGAAAAATAACATTTTATTTAAAAATCACATCTACACACACTTAATGTATACTCTATATGTACGCAACAATTGGACTTGAACTAATTTAACAAGAATGGCCCACGCAATAACGCAATATAAAAAAATATATACGTATAAAAAATTCAATTAAAAATAAATATATATTCCGAAATGTTCTCAAATATTATAATGTGTAAGTCACACGTTATAAAAAATATAAAGATAAAAGCAGCACTTTAATAGAAATTTTGCGTTTGAAATCCTCAGTCATCCAATAAATCGATGTTCCACATGGCATCAGATGCATGAGGAGGTCTTTGTTTTCCATTGAGGGAATAAAGTGGGATAGCTTTTTCAGCATCCTCTTTGACAGTTGTGGCTTCCTTCATTTGCTTGCCTCGTCGTGAGTAAAGAAGCGTAGCCGCAACAATGGACAACATAACCAAAGCTGCTACAGGTACCATCCATGGCATCTGACCTGGTTGTTGTGGTTGGACAAAACCAGTGGTAGGTGGGAAATTATTTGTAGTAGTTTCACGAGTGAATTCTCCCTAATAAATAATACACACTGGAGCTATAGTACATTTTTTTTCTTCAAAACTATGCAATAGAGAAATGTCTGTTTTATATATCAAAACTTACATTAACATGGCGAAAAGAGTCCTGAACCGTTACACCTCCCGTACTCGTATAAATCCCTTGGCCTGTCGCTACAAAATGGGGGTCACTTGGAGCATGATACGCTGAACTTATACCATCCATGGCATCTGACCTGGTTGTTGTGGTTGGACAAAACCAGTGGTAGGTGGGAAATTATTTGTAGTAGTTTCACGAGTGAATTCTCCCTAATAAATAATACACACTGGAGCTAGTACATTTTTTTTCTTCAAAACTATGCAATAGAGAAATGTCTGTATTTTATATCAAAAACTTACATTAACATGGCGAAAAGAGTCCTGAACCGTTACACCTCCCGTACTCGTATAAATCCCTTGGCCTGTCGCTACAAAATGGGGGTCACTTGGAGCATGATATGCTGAACTTGCGGCAGAAGTAAACATGTTACCCATGGTGACACAGAGAAACGATGACAATTTTTGTTCCGATGAGCAGCAGAAACAGGAATGTTGTTGTCCCACTGACAATCTTTTCACAAATGAATGGTCATTGAAGAAGATATGGCTTGGCAGGACCTTAGCTTTCTCTGAATCCTCCTAATATAGGTACATGTACGTAAAATCATATCTGGGTTGGGTACATATGCATATATCATCAATGAAAACAAACGTTTGGATTTATACTGAAGAAGGTATCCTATCACATACATTCATTCTAATGAATATGTTCTTTCAGCAGAAGTGTGGTTATGCTTTAGCAGTATAAATAGCTAGAGGAGTTTATTTGAATTAAAGGTCATCTCATGCATTAGTACCCAATTCAAAACACCCTGTGCACTATACCTTTCGGGATACTTAAATACGCTAACGTACAAATGGATACAGAAACTTTCAGATTACGAATAAACTCTCAATGCACGATCATCTCAAATGCACCGAATAATATTATCCATTTCATCATAATCGGTTTGCCGTCGCCAAATGCAATACGGTGAAGGCCAAAAGGATTGTATTAAGCAAGATGACCGGAAAGTACCTTTTCTTTGAATGTTAATGTTACACACTTCTATTTACGATATACCTGGAATTACTCTGCTTTACAGATGTGTTAAATGGTTATTTTTGAAGGAATACTTTAATAGTGTATTTAGGGATTTGGGTTAGATGTGTACGTTTACTTTTGTTGTAAATATAACACAAGATGGATTGGTATCTATTTTAATTTGAACTTGCAATCCAAGGGAACACAATAGAGCCATCATTTACATATCCTGACTATCTACGGTCACTTTATTTGCATTCTAGTAATTAATCACCTGTCATATTCAACTTCATATAAATTCTCCTTTGTTTCGAAGTAATGTTAAATTTCCATCATGTAATGTTTGGATCAGTTTTCCAGTTAAGATTGTTTGCATTCCAGCATGCGTCTGTTATGCACAAGATGTAACGAACGGAGTAAGACGCGAACTCGTTCCGACTTCCTTGAAACATTTACATCGACATAGAGTAAAATGGCATTAGATGAGTAATGTTGCTGGAGGTTGAGAGCTGTACCCTTTTCGCGAAGTTTGTTTCAATTTGAGTCCTTCAGCAAGCGAACGTGAAAGCAAACTCGGTAAAGTAATGAAATACAATGCTAGAGTAGTAGTGTGCTTTTCACTTGAGTACACTGTCTATCTGTAATTTTTTATGAAATGTGGTACACGTTGGATATTTCAGTCACGTGTAAATAACGAGCCGTGTGGATTGCACACAGGATATCGCAAAACATAGAATGCAGTATAATAAAACCGAGTCTGACCCATTTTTCACTTGCAAAAAGTATACGGAGTAGGAAAATTGGCCAAGTAGAGTGCTCGGATAAGATACATATAAGAGCCCGAGTTTACTTATCTTTCCAAAGTATCTTTCATTTTACCATCACTTTATATTTATTTAGCAGCATCTACGACCTTAGTTATAACAGTGCAGAAGGATAATGGCTTGAATCGCGATTACGTGATCACTTCTCGTGTTAGGACATATTGAAACGCAAGGAATTGCCTACAATGCGGGTAGTTTACGATTGTGAAAGTAATTCTCACTTTGACAACGTCAAATATATAAAAATGCGAGAGCTCACTGGAAACAACATCTCTTTTTCCTACGATTTACTTTTGAAAACTGGAGTAAGTTGGAAAGAAAATACTGCTGCCGTTTTATGGGACTCTTGGTTTTCTCGGTCGGGCAATTTCAAAAAAAGTAAAATCCAGGAAGGGTTTTATATTGTATTACTTTAAAAGAAGGCATAGAAAAATTACTCCACGAAGCATCTACTGTCGTAGATTTTGTTATCAGCAAGATCCGTAAAAAAATATTATGATCATACACACAAGCTGTAGAGATGTGATGATAAATTGTTTAATAGAAAACAGTCCTTTTCTTCTTTAATGCCACCTATAAGTCAGCCGTACTATTCCAGAGCTTAAGTTGGATAACACGTTATTTGCAGCGTAAAAACGCTAGATACATTAGTATTTTGTAGAGATGCTCTGTTATAAGAAAATTTTCTGTAGTTAATACTTTTCTTCAGTTCCTATAGCATCTTTTCCTATCGTATTTCATGGAATTCTACATCCTAATCCTCTGTGTACTAGTGCCATCACCTTACCCAGCCCTTTTCTATCCCACCCAGCACAGAACCGAAAGCATTATTCAAAGTTTTTCGTCTTTTTTTATCTGCCTTTCTCTTCGGTTTTTGGTACTGACACAAAATATGAGCTTATTTTTTTTCATCTTCTTGTTACTCTGTCATAGGTGGTGGTGAGGAATGGGGTGATGAAGAATGTGTGAATCCTCTTGGAATGCAATCAGGAAAGATAAACGCATCACAGATCACAGCATCCTCATCTTTCGATGTCAAAAGTGTCGGACCACAAAACGCGAGGTAAGTTTTTTTTGTTAATTTTAACTATTGTGGTATGTTTGCACTATGCATTACCTGAACTCTCGTATTTGAACTCTTCAGAACTTTCGTTCTAATGTTTAACTCTCTCGGATAAATTTCAAACAATGTAGTAAAGTAGCAACCTAAGAGAAAGTTGTAAGTTGCTCATGTAATTCTGGTTCAATTGAATTGCTATGAATGATGAAGAGCAGCTTTCCCCATAATTATGAAAGAAAAGTAGAGTAGTGTGGTGTTTCAACGATGCCCGATTTCAATGACAGTTTCCTTGTAAAGGAATACATTTCCCATTTGGTGGTCTTTATTAAGGGTCCACTTTTTACAAAAGACAAATGAAAGTCAAGACTAAAATTAAGATAAAATAGTGTGTTGAAGAACCATTACACACTCTCCCAAGTATCTCTGTCCATGTAGTATGTAGGTTTTTATAAAGAAGACACATGGCTATAGATTGTTTTTTATAGAAGCCCTTAATACACAATAACAAGCTTTTGTAGTTACCAACAGGAAGTTTGGAGGCAGCAAGCTATTCTTTAGAAGGAAATTTGAGGACGTTACAAGAAACTTCTATTATTGACCCTATTGTGTCAGTATCTAAGTTTAGTTTTTTATATTTTTTGAAGCAAATTCATTTAGTTTCTTCCCACAAGCAACAACAGATATGGGGACTCTTTGCAACTTTTTTTCGTAAGAGGAGAAGGGAGGAGTAGTTCCGGACGTTAAAACTAGTGGTAGTGGTGGTATTTCTCTAATAATAAGATCAAAACGAGCATCTAGAGTATACCTATAAAGTTACTAGTTCTTCATAAGTACGTACGTATCGTAAAAGCACACAAATTCTGGGTCTTGTACTTTGTTGGCAACATTTTTCGCAGCTTGTACTACTGTGCATAGGATGATGTCAGTGTGCCACAGGAACACTTTCCCTCTGGATATTTCCGGTGACAAGACTGTCAAATTTACGCATATTTCTTCCTACATTGTACAGAATCCTTTTAAAAATTCTCTTAGTTTTCTTTGCTCAAACTTTTGAAATAATAGTAATAATACGCGGTGCCCTACAATATTTCTTTTTACTTGAACTGCTCCATTTGGGTTTTCTCGGTACGCCCGTTATGATTACTACAAGGCCCCAAAGCACCATCCACAGACGCACAGTTCGAATGTTAAATATATGCATTGCCCACTTTCATTTGTTATAAAAATGTCACACAATATCAGACTAAAAAAGTTGAATAATTGTATACCCTAATATAGATATTGAAACTCAGAGAAAAACGTGGTTCCCTAATAAAGCAGCATTAAGTTTGCATGTCACGTTTGTTAAAACATGGATATGATTTCACAAGGAAATGTATGTCCGTTGAAAATGTTGGGAAAAGCCTCTTTTGGTATTTTCCATGAAAAGAAAAGGGATATTCTGAGACTTCCAGATGGAAAATAGACGAGGGCTTCTCGTTACGCGTAAGTTGAAGAAAAGAATTCTCTTCTCACATGCAATATGAAGCAGTTACATATTGGTCTTGTTTGAGAAATGGGGAAATCGGTTGAAGCAATATACTGTTGTTAGTCCGATCCCAGTCCTCAGTACTGTGACAATTTTCTGTATTTTATATAACAAAATTTCTGCACGATTGGGTCACATAGTGTGAAAGTAGATGGCCAATATCAGGGAGGGTTGACACCTGAACTATTTCCAATGGGCATCTACACGCTTTGTTTGGGACGCATATGGAATAATTGTTTAGTAACCTAGTAACCATTAGCATTCAGGCATAAACTAGAAGTATCAGTATCATGTACATAGTACATAACAACAAACAAAAAATAGTCCATGTAATTTCTTCACAATCCGGCATAAATCTGAGTTTAAACGTTGTTTGTTAGCGGATGAAGCATGACATACAGTGTATGAAAGATGGCAATTTCAGTTGTAAGTGACCGCTGAAAGAAAACCAACAGTTGTATATTTTGGTTGTCTCTGAAATGAAACTCGCAACATATGTTTCCTCCCATCTAACAGATTTGCGAAAAGTTTCGGAACTTTCGCATGTGTGTGTATTCCACTACACCGAAAAAACTTACGCACCAACTTCGTCCGGGCCAACAAATAAAGTTTTGTTTTCCTTGTTCCATTTGAGCATGGTTGACTTTTGAGCATGAATTGTTTTTTCGGTTGGGAAAGCGCTAAATTTAGCAATGTTGCTCATATTACTGGTGACTGTAGCTTTTTTTATATACATATTTCAAATAACTATTGAATGCGTACGTGTATACTATTGCAAACATTTTTGAATATAGCCGAATGCCAGTATTGTATGGGCCAACGGGCTAATAATCAATTTTTGCTTCAATTGGTTTTTTTTCTACTAATGTTCAATGGGACAGTAGACTTGGTAGAACTACATACAACATACATAGAAAATCCGAAGATTCATCTATTACCTTGACATACAAGCGTATAAAAATCATTAAAAGTGGTGAAGCCTGAAATCAAGGTAAAATTGTAATTAACTCGTAAATATTACGCATTCCTCCTGACCAGTGATAGTCAAATCTATGGCTGGTTCTTGTGAATTTCAATTTCTGATGTACACAGTACATCATAAAAACAATCGCAATTCAAACCAAATAAATCGTCAAGTGAAATATTCTGTATTCGAGCATCATGCAAAGTTTCATATTACATACATTGTCTAAATACAGCCTCCAATTTGCCATTATTGAAATCATCGATACGAAAATATTTGTATAAAATCTTTTCTTAAACTTAAAACTAAAAAAGTGAACACGTTTCCGTATGTTCCTTTTCTTTTTTAGCCAAATAACTACTGAAAGAAATTCTTTCAACAATATGGTGCAAATATTTTGCTTCTCGGTGATACTTTCGTTTTCATATTGCACGCATACATCACAATGTTACCAAACAAAGCAACGATTTTTATTCTCCTGCTGAGTGGCAAGTTTAAAACCAATACGTAAAGATTGTTTTTTTTTGTGTTTTAGTGTTGTTTTTTTTTCTTCTGAGTTATGCCTTTGTGCTTGTGAGGGCAAGTGCAAACGACATTCCTTTCATCCCATTTTTCTGCCTCCTTTCTGTACTACCTCAGCAAACAAAAAAATCCGTCCACGAAATCGTCTCAAACTGCGAGAGAAAATGAAACAAATTTGACTCAGTCAACCCTGTAGCTAG
>JAAXOA010002966.1:0-12259 GCA_036561885.1 Salina celebensis
GTGAAAGCAGACAAGAGCGCGGTGGACAACCATATCAAGAAATTTACGACGGAGAAACAAGACCCAATATTCTGGTTGGATTATGCTGCTATTAATTCTTCAGACCAAACCGTTTTAGCTGGCGACTCCCAAAACGTTACCAGATTTGCGGAATGGCTGAAAGCAAAAGATGTCAAGTGCGCAGTACTTCAAAGTTCACATGCATTCCACTCCAGGCACATGGATCCAATGCTGGAAGAATACAAAACTGTAGCTGAAAAAATATTCAAGTACAAAAGTGAAATAGAACCCCGTTGCCAATATGTGAGTGGCATGCTAGGTAAAATCGTAGACCCCAAGGAATATTCAAGTTGGCCAGAATACTGGGTGCAACATACCAGAGAGAAGGTCAATTTTCTCCAAGCCAGTAAAACCGTCTTTACCGAAGCTGGCTGCAGACTTTTCTTGGAAATCGGACCCAGTCCTGTGCTCACAGCCTTTATGATGATGAACAACGAAGGGAAATTCACATGTCTTCCAAGTTTGCGGAAAAACGAAACCAACTGGACGACAATGCTCCATTCTCTTTCCAAGATTCATCTCACTGGAACAGCTAACGTTAATTGGAAGCGCTTCGACCAGTTCTACGACAGGAAGAAAGTCGGTCAAATGCTCCCTACGTATCCCTTCATGGGAACAAAATATTGGCCAAACTGTACAAGTGCATCTGGAGCTCAAGTCCATCCATTACTTGGTTCTATAATTGCCAATCCAACAAACACCAAACTATTCCAAAACAACTTAAACTTACTCACGCTTGAGTATCTTAAGGACCACGTGATTGGTTCAATGGTAGTGTTCCCAGGGGCTGGATACATGGAAATTCTACTTACAGCTGGGCACATAACCTTAGATGGCGTCAGTGGAGAATTCAAGTTTCCTCGAAGACCAATTCAACTCGAAAACTTCCGCATTGAGGCTCCCCTCCGTTTGGAGGAAAGTACAGGATGCACTTGCCAAACAGTTGTTGAACACAACGTCTCCTCAGATGACAATTCAACTAACGGTCTATTCATTAAACTCTTCCATGAAGCAACAGATGGCGAAGAAGGTTGCTCGAAATGGATTTCCCATGCATCCGCCACATTTACCCCGTACAATCCGAACAGTGCCCCTGAAAATGTTGACATCCAGGATTCCACATTCTACTTGGAAGCTATGACCAAGCTCCAAGACATCGGAAAACTTGAAGACTCCTCTAAAGAGTTTTACGACAAAGTCGCCGACGTTGGTCTCGAATTCGGACCGTCATTCCGAACACTAGCTAAGGTTTGGCGTAATGCTGACGATAAGCCGTCCGAGTTCCTTGCCCAAGTGGAAATTCCGAAAGACGCCGGAAGCTACTTGGTACATCCATGTTTAATCGATGCCATGATCCAAGCCTCAGTATTCCACGGGGAAAACAAACAAAACGCTGAGAACAAAAAGGTGGACAAAAAGCTCCGAGTTCCAATTTCATGCGAGAAGTTCATTTGGCTCAAGCCTCTCACAACAGACAGTGCAATGCAAATAGAAACTCCGGAAGCAGTTGAAGAAGACGCTAAAGAAGCCACGACCAACTTTTGTTATATTTACACCAAACTCAGCTCCAAGACAATCGTACTCCTGGACAAAGAAGGCAATCCTGTAGCAGCACTGGTAAAAGTCGACGTAATTGAAACAAACGTTAAAACAATCCATGCTATGCTTGAGACCCAAGTGAGGTCAATGCCGGACTTGCATCATATGCTGTGGAAGCCAACCTTAGGACCACTTCAACAGCGGCTTGATTTTGACCTAATTGACAACTTGAATGACCAAATAGACCGGGAAGTAACTGATCAATCAGACTACTCTGACAGTACCATGCAAACTCGGCGGGATATTGATGTATTGATTAATTACTATTTGACCAGTGCGTTTTTGAATCTTGGATGGAAACCGGTTCTCAATGAGACATTAACTTTAACCAAGTTTATAACCGATTTGGGAATAAAACAGCAGCATAAACAGTTACTTCGTAGATTTCTCACTATCCTTGAGGAAGAAGGCCTTCTTGAAAATATAGATGATGACAGGGTAGATCCAAAATGGCGGGTGACTCAACTTCCAGAGTCGGCCGAAGTTCTGTGGAAACGAAGCGAAGAATTGTATCCGCAACTGGACAGCAACGCACTGGTTTCCGGACAAGTCAGCTTGTTAAGGAAAGTTGGAATGAAACTTGACAAAATTTTGACAGGGACGGAAAGCGCCCTTCGAATTATGTTTCCAGACGATGAGACTAAACCATCTGCTGCCAAGTTTTACGATTGTGCGCTCCTTACATCGAAACGAATTTTATTGAATTGTTTTACTAAGCTGTGGGAAGCTTGCAGAAAGGCGTACGAAGAAAAAGGACTTCCGCTGCCGACTATTCGAGTGCTTGAAGTTGGCGCAGGTAAATTTTTTTTACACAATTCTAGTTTTATGAAAAACGTAAACGTAGAGTTCGAATCACAAATACTCTTCCTTATTGTCTCGAATCAAACATAAATCTAACGTCAATTACGATATAAGATCATATTTCGTGCGTCAACCTCATAGGGATCTTCATTATGTACGCAACGCTTAATTTCGACTGGTTCGACTCGATTGTATTCGAGTGATCAAACCGATTGTACCATTTTGAATAGCTAGGCGAACTTCGAATACGGCCCTTATTCGAATCATTTATGATTTTCCCATGTTATTTACTTTGTGCAATGTTGTTGGACATTCAAAAACGGTCTCGATTCGAATAAGAACTTTCAAAGGGGAAAATAAACCTGAAGCGTTGCGCATGAGGATCCCTGTACAGCGTACTTTAACATATAAGTATCTATAAGAAACGAAAATTCAAAAGTGCTGGACTGTCCAGTGAGAATGACTTTTGAACTTTGTTTTGATGAGAAAATCGAGTTTCTCATAGCCAACCCGCTTTAGCCGGTTTTTTGCATTCATTTTCTTTAATAAAAACACGCATGTGCCATTCGAGTCTGTCTTTTTCTTTATGGGACCCTACTTCTGACCATTTTTAAACAACCCAAAAGGTTTTTTTAAAAATCGAAACTCGAAACCCCAACCTTCTGATTGACCCTGTACAATTTGAGTCATGGTTGTTTGGGAAATAGACTAATTTTTAATTTGTTTCAGGAACGGGAGCGGTTACTGAAACTAGTCGTTGAGTCCATGGAATCGACAGGTTTTCCCTATGAATATCATTACACCGACATTTCCGCCGCATTTTTCACTGCGGCTGAGAAAAAGTTTGAGAAAAGCAAAAAGAGATTCTTTTTTAGAAAGTTGAACCTTGAGCAGGACGCAACCAGCCAAGGATTCCCTCCCAACTACTACGACGTTGTCATAGCAGCCCAGGTAATTCACGCGACAAGGGACATCAAAGAAACGTTCATTAACTTAAGACAACTCATGGTGAAAAAGGGTACCATGCTTCTCAACGAGTTCCTGGGTGGTGTCCGAATGGTCGATGCCATTTTCGGGCTACTCGACGGCTTCTGGAGATTCACAGACTTTGAGCTTCGACCTTATCATGCCATGTTAACTGGAGATAAGTGGGAATCCGTTGGGAAACTCACGGGCTTCTCGAGAATGTCATACTGTCATCATCACGAAATGGCTTTGATAGCTTATTCTAATACTGGCGTGGAGGATTTTAATTTTTCCAAAGCGGCCATTTGCTTGAATCCTGAAATGCAGCGAACCCAGGAAGACTCGAGTGTAGCTTGGGTTATCTTTTATGGAGATTCTGAAGAAACATTTGTGACTGAATTAAAAGAAAAATTTACCAATATTGGAAGAAAATCCTTGATACTTGTCAAGCACTCAAGTACTGAGGACTTAAACCTTAAGGAGGGCCAAATTTCCCTCCAAGAGCGGTATGGAATCCGCCCAGATGTGAGGGAAGACATGGACTCATTATTTTCCATTTTGTCTCAGTCAATAACAAAAAACCCTGGAGGGAAAGGGTTCACTGGAATTGAGGGCATTATCGTTGCATGGGGTCTTTGCGGGGGAGGATCAGACCAAGTGCAGATTGCCCTTCCATATTTGAACCTGATCCAGAATGTTTTGAAGCTTGATAAGAAGCATTTGCCCCAAGTAGTTGTGCTAACAGCAGGTCAGTATCCAGTAGGTGACGTGCTTTGTGAGAATCCTTCAAGTTCAACTCTCCTCGGAATGACGAGATGTATTGCCAACGAACATGCAGAGTTAAGGGTCCGAGGATTTGATGTGGATCCTAATGAAGTCTACTCCTCAATGGGTCAAATGTTCCAAGAGATTTTTACAGCGTTTAATGACAATGTCGCTCATTTTTGTGCATTCCGAGGGTCGGATCGATTCATCCCGAAAATCTTTCCCGAGAAAAGCACAGCAAAGGGTGGGGTCCTTGCGTTACCTCCGAGTACAACAAGATTTCAACTGATCCATCCTAAGACCAAGTCCATCCAAGACTTAGAGTTTGGAGACCTTGAGAACTTTACTTTGAAGCCGAATGAGATGGAAGTGAGGGTGAAATGCAGTGCCCTCAACTTCAAAGACATTCTCAACATTTTAAAACCCACCCCGGAATTTAAAGACAGTGACGGAGTTGGATTTGATTTCGCTGGAGTTGTCACAGCAATTGGAGAACATGTCACAAAAAGAAAAATTGGCGATCCTGTGTTTGGCATTAATATAATGGGAAACGCACTCCCCAGCCATATAAAACTTAGAGAAGATCAGGTAGCCCCAGTCCCGGATTCCTGTAGCCTTACTGAAGCCGCTTGCTTCCCTGCTGTATTCTCCACAGCTTACTACTGCCTTGTAACCGTCGCCAATTGTAAACGAGGGGAAAATCTACTTATCCACACGGCATCTGGGGGTGTAGGCCTCCTCACAATTCAACTGGCAAAGCATTTTGGGTTGAATATTATCTGTACCGCTGGAAATCAAAGGAAGAGAGCTTATCTAAGGTCTCTTGGAGTTCAACATGTGTTCCACAGCAGGAACACTAACTTTGGCAAGGACATTTTGGAAGTAACCGGGGGACGAGGTGTTGATATTGTGTTGAATTCCCTTACCGGTCCTGGTTTTAAGGAAGCTACGTTGGGAGCATGTGCTAATGGCGCTCGATTTGTTGAAATGAGCAAACTCAACATTTGGACGGAAGAAGAAGTTGCAGCCAAGCGACCGGATGTGGACTACACAATTGTAGACCTGACCAAACTGGACGAAGAGAGCAGTAAAAAATTGTTAACTGAAAGTAGACAGCTAATTGAGGATGAAGTGGTCAAACCCATTCCATACACGAGGTTTGACGCTCAGAATATTAGGGAAGCGTTGGTCTACCTCCAGAAGGCCCAGCATATTGGAAAAGTTGTGGTGACTATGCCAGAGGCGAAACCGGGGCAACATGAGATGACAACTTTATACACTCCAATGTTCAATGATAGAAGTACTTACCTGGTTACTGGAGGTTTGGGAGGTATTGGTATGGAAGTTTGCAAGTTTTTGATTGAAAACGGCGCTAAAAATGTAGTTCTTGCTGGGAGGAAACCTCCAAATGATAAAACGGCTGAGGTTATCAACCAGTGGATAAGAGAAAAAGGCGCAAATATTTTAGTGATGCAAGCCGACGTAGGAAGTTGGGAGGATTGTGTGAAAATGTTTGATAAAATGAAGGACCCCAGTGTAGGACTACCTCCCCTCAGGGGCATCATGCATTGTGCTGGGACATTAGCAGACGCCTTGATTGACAACCTTTCATGGAAAGACTTTTGCACCACATACCAAGCAAAGGTTTCCGGATGTTGGAATCTCCATAAGCTCACAAAGTCCACAATTCTCGAACATTTTGTCATGTTTTCTTCAGTCACCGCCCCATTTGGCTCTCCTGGCCAGGCGACACACGTCTCCGCATGTACTTTTGAAGATACTTTCACCCACTTCCGGAATTCCCATGGCCTCCCTGCAACGACAATCAACTGGGGTCAATTCGGACAAATTGGGATTGCCGCCGAGGCCGATGTCATTTCCATCCGGCCATTTTCTCCGCAACAAGGGATTAACGCTTTGGACCACATTCTCCGGCAAAATAAAAATCACATAATTGTTGCATCCCTGGAAAAGGCCTTAGCAGCTGTTTTAAAGTACCTGCCCTACACTAAGAAAGTTGTCGACGACGAGGTCCTCAAGGCAGCTGGTGACACTTTGACCACTGGCAAAACCAAGCTTAACATCACAAGCGCCCAGTTTTGGGAGGACTACAATGACTGCAAAGACGACCACGATAAGAAAATCGATGTGGTTAAGAAATACTCGAAAATGATGCTACGACATGTTCTCCGTTTGGAAGCGGACGATCATATAGACGACAACACAGACCTTCAAGACATGGGCGTCGACTCCTTAATGATGCTCGAACTTAAAAATCATATCCAAGAAGTGCTCGGCGACAGAGTCCAAATCACCCAGGCCTCTATGAAGGACTGCAACACGGTGAACCGCCTCAGCGACCGTCTTGTCCAGATGATTGAAGAGGAAGGCGAATACGGACAAGTGGAACCTCCCGCACTGGAGGAGACTCGGGAGCTTGTTTTAGAAGACTGCAAACTTCCTGAAAATATTACAGCTTCAGTTCCAGGATCTGAAAAGAAGCCATCTGAGGTTAAAGTTGTATTGATGATTGGCGCCACAGGACTTTTGGGCAGTAATCTTTTAGCAGAGTTATTGGAGGAGTGCCCTCAACTCGAAAAAGTTTACTGTCTTGTCCGTGCGCGTGGAGGGGAATCTGCTGAAGAGCGTCTTAATGCAATCCTGGAACGAAGGCTAATCAAAGGTCTGATTATAAACTTCGAAAAAATAGTTCCAATCGATGGAAACTTTATAGAAGAAAAACTCGGCCTTTCGGACTCCGACTACGACCAACTTTCACAGGAAGTGGATGCGGTGGTCAACTGTGGAGCTAAAGTAAATCATGTAGAATACTACAGAAATGTTAATGGCGGACGAAGCGACGCGAGAACAGTTAACGTCCTGGGTTTACTAAAAATCCTTGAATTTTGCGCCACCGGACCAAGGACCAAACACCTCCTAAATACATCAACGATCCTTTCAATCGAGGAAGTTAATCCTAAGGACGGCACACTTTCAGAAACATGGCCTTTAGTTGAGAACCTCATTGTTTCACACAATAGAGGCTATGCCCTTTCAAAATATGTTGGAGATCTCCTCCTGGGTCAAGCCACCCAGAGAAACATTCCTTGCAAAAGCTTCCGGTTTTGTGAGCTAAGAGGAAGTCGCAAAACAGGCGCTTCTTTGCTGGAGTCTAGCCATGTCATGAGAACATTTTTGTTTTTTATGAAAGAAGGGGTCATGCCTGAAGTACCCGCAGCAGCGAACATTTTACCTATTGATTTTGCATCAAAACTCGCTTGCCAAGTGATGTTTAATGATTGTGCTGCTTATCAAGTTTACAATGTGAGCCATCCCAAGCCTCAGATTATACAAGAATACTTTCCGGGTCTGGCCCAGGAATTTGGGCATACTGTGACACTCGTGGGGCTGGAGGAATACAGAAAAAGAGTGTTTAAAGAGGATGAGAAAGACAAAGTGAAGACAGCCCTACTCGCGGAATTTAAGGAATTACATCAAGACGATGCAACTGTAGATAGAATTATGTCAGGGGCATCGCCTGCAGTGCAGAAGTTTTTTGAAAATGTTGTCGACTTTTGGAAGAGCAAACGACTGGCAAGCCTACTTCCAGAGTTGTACAATGACACAATTGAATCTTCCTATGAAATTCACAAGAGAGATTTCCTAGCTGGAAAAAGTGAAGGTATTTTTGAAAAGCTGGAATTGTAAATACCCGAATGCTTACTGTGTACGCAGATGAAACATTTAAAATATTGATTAGATAATATGTAAAATGTAAAAAATACCTAATGTGTAATATGTAAAATATATTACTACGTATGACGTAATCTGTGTAAAAACATTTTATGTTACAATTCTGGGTTGATGTTTCTACAAAAAAATGTATAAACCAGATTTTTACAATAGTCTAGTCAATCAATGGAGCCAGTAGCTGGTGAATCATGCTATAAAACAAATTGCAAAGATATTAAATTTTGTAGACGTAAATAACGCAAAAACGACTTTTATTCTTCAAGTTTTTCTTGGTTTTACCTTTTACCTGAACGAGTCGAAATATATTGACAGGGTTTCGTTCTTTCTGGCTCATACCTTATCATTTATCGCGTGAGGCGAACATTTGCATATTCTTCATCTGCAAAATGATTGACACATGGGATTCCGGGCTTGTTACCCGTTTTAGATAAAACCTGGCTACGAAGTAGTAGGAAATAAAATACCCGAATAATATCTAGTTACTATTGCCAATTAAATACTAAATCAATATCTATTTTTTGATGCACAAGGTACAGTTGAACTTGAAAAACATAATCTTTAAGGTGTAAGGTAGTATTTACCAAGTAGAATTAATTTTCTTAGAATTTTTCCTTTAAAGTTAATTTTAATATTTCCTACAAGGTAAAGATCAGCCAGGAAATACCAAAAACGATGTTGATAACATAATTTGATAAAGAGTCATCAAAAGTACCCATTAGCGCAAACTGTCAACACTGTAATAGATATACCAATATGGTAGGTCATGTGTCATGCGCCCTTGCAATGTACTTGCAATATTTTTTCATAGAAATACAGTAACCCAAGCGACATGTTGCAATGTACCCAATTCGTCACCAAATACATGAAATAGTGAACAAATTATTTCAATAGAAACCTGTTTCAAAAATAAAAATGTTACTTGGTATGCGCAGTATTTTTTTTTTTTTTTTGCAGTGCAGCTATGAAACTATGACTACATCCCAAGAGTAAAAACCCTCTGAATCAATTTCATCTTTCAAGGTTTTTCTATTCAAGGTTCATTCATGTGTCATCATGCTACGTTATTTCCAGACAGGTTTAAGATCTTGGAAGGATGTCGTGTCAAACTTCAATCTTTTAAAACTCACTTTTCGTACAAATTGCAAGAATCTCAAATTATTAAGTGTCTGATGACACTTTATGCGGATACCAATCCGTTTGTCTGTCCGTCCGACTCTGCTTCGCCCAAAACCATTTGACCGGCTTCAATGAAATTTTGCACGAGTGTTCCGTACGAAAATATTGTAGGACATTCTAATTTCAATGCAATCGCTTATAATATGACAATTGTTATGACGATGATGCGTTGTTAATGACTAAACAATTTAATTCGCCATATCAATAGAACCTTTTGAGATGATTATTTTTTAAAGAGTCTAGTTCTGACTGAGTCCACAATGTCTAATTCCATAGCGTTCACTGATTAGTCGACAATTTAACTAAACCTTAAGTGATCTTTAATGACCAAAAAAAAAATCCGTTGGCTAATATTATGGTATTGCGACAGCGACAAAATCGATAACTATCACTAATTTTGAAACAAAACAATGAAATTTAAATATTGAGCTTCGTGATATTTGAAAACATTGTTTCGATCGAGTTCTTTTCTATTTTAACACAACGTCTACCGACACTTTGATATATTACGATTGTCGGTTTATTTTCACGGAACCCTTCATATAAAATATTTTTTATGGGTTTTCCTGCTCCTATTTACAGGAAAAAATATTAAACTGCTAATGTGCATGTTTATAATTGTTTTGAAATGACATCCACATCCAGACATAAATATCTTTGAAAAAACTTACTTTTTACTTTAGAAATTATTGTACTTTTTGTTTTCTAAATCTTTAACCTTGCTTCATTGCATGTTTGTTTGCTATCACGATATAAATTAGTGCTCGTATTTTTTTTATCTCGTATAAAAAATATATCGCTTCGACAAAACTAAAAATTGCAGATATTCTAGCATTTAAAAACCCGTTTTTTTCGCGATCAAGTGTACGCAATTTTACAAGCCATTAAGCATTCTGCTCTAATACATACCTTTTCATAGCTTGACATTGTTTTTACTTTTTTTGTTATGCGCATTGCTCATGTAAAAAATAAAATTGTTGCTAGTTGACTAAAAGTGTAGCCATCGTTGGACAAAACAAATTGAAGACGCAAATTGTATTTATATTTGGAAAAAACCTGGATAGCAAAAACACTAGGCGACTTGTTATAAAAGTAAGGAAGGTCATGGATTCTAGATTTTCTCAGAGGCATTGGGGTCGTCCATTAGTCCGTCACGTAAATTAAAAGAGGGTTTATTTGTGAGACCCAATGCCACATTCCTATTTTTGGTCTATTCACAATATCTACTCTTTCAATCCCAGTGACGTTTATTATGGACGACCCCTATTGGTCGATGTACCTGTTTTTTAGAAGCTCTGCAAAATACTCCCTTTCCTCGTACTTAGTCTCTAGCCCAAGAAAAAAAACCTATTATCGCAAAAAAAAATTGCTAGGACGTTTAGCGTGAAACTGAGTAAACTGTTGTACTGACGTCATTGTTTCCTCCGATGTAAGAAGCCCAGGTGCAAAGAAAACGAGATTGGATTGAAGGTATAAATAGTGGACAGATCAAAACAGTTTCATACCAGTTTAGGGTGACGTTGGAGTGGGAAAGGTATTTACTTTTGGAAACAAGATAATTTATTTTTTCATACAAGACAAGATACACAGTACAAACAAACAGATTTGAAGGATCTTCTATTTTTTGTCAGAAACAAAACGGTATTTTTTAAATAAAAAAGTTTTAGAAGTTATTAACGAAAGTATTAGTATGGATAGTTGTGCTTGGGTGACACAAGCGTTGGAGGAGGAGAATGTGGAGAAGGCTATTGTTCTAGGAAACTCTTTACGAAGGGTGCTCACGCGAAAAAGTTTGGTTGTTGTTGTGCATCCAGCTATATCACTGGAATCAAGGTAAACAAACATTTCTAGTAAACAAAAGTTATTTAAAACAGGATTTTTTGCATTATGTAAATATGTCACACAGGCGGTACTGTGAAGATTTGTGTTCGAATTGCATTTGAAACAGTTTCATATGCAATGGAATTCGTTTTTTTTACAGAATTACACATGAAAATCAAATGTAAAATAACATTTTTTTTTGCATACTGCAATTTCGGTGTAATTTTTTCGGCGCTTTGCATATCTACATTAGAACCACATTTTGAAACATATTGCATTGTAAATGGATTTTTTTTGCACACTGTGTGTTTTTTTGTCATGAGGATTTGTTTCAGTTGTGCAGGGATACATTTGAATCAGATTTGTAAACCATACATGAAGTTATTTTTAATGCAATTTGGTGATTGTACCAAAACATATTGCATTGTGAATGGATTTTTTTGCACACTGCGTGTTTTTTTGTCATGAGGATTTGTTTCAGTTGTGCAGGGATACATTTGAATCAGATTTGTAAACCATACATGAAGTTATTTTTAATGCAATTTGGTGATTGTAACGTGTTTTGTGCAGATTTGCATGGCTGCACATTCTTATGTTATGTTTCATGTTCATTGTTTTATGCAATTTTGTAATACTAAAAATACCCTATTTTGCTGTATGACACAGATATGCATTGGAATCGACATTTGACCTGGTATTGCCCCTGGACGAAGGAAAATGTGGAGTCTTCCAGGATTCCAAAATGGCCGCGGACACAATCGCAAAAATACTTTACATTGAGTTTGACATTCCTTGAGAAGTGTGTCTTCCTCCCACCGGCTTCTTTGGCTTTGAAAAATTGCGATCACGTTTTTGAGGAGAACGTTGGCAACAAAGGAAAGGAAGATGGGCAGGTGGTCATGCTCAAGCCGAGCAGGGAACTGTTCAGAAAAACAAACGAGTTTTTGGCGATTCGCAACAACAACAACAAAACAATCGGTAGGTAACATGCAACTTGATTTTTTATATAAACACGGATAACAATGTTCTCTGGGGTGAATCGAGAAGTCACATAAAAAAGTTGTTTTGCATTACTGATCTGTTTTTTTGTGACCTTCAGGAAATCAGGAGCTGGATGCAGATAGAATTATGATGGAGTTAATGCGGAATCAACCTACTCGCTATATTCAATACTTGCCTGAGCCCTACTCAGTTGTTGTTACTTTGAAGGACAAGAGTTTGATCAGGTTGGGCTGCATTCTAGAATATATATTATTATTGTTGAAAACAAAAAGAGAAAAAAAACTTGATACATTATTTTTTGTGGTTTTTTCAATTG
>JAAXOA010002967.1:0-12258 GCA_036561885.1 Salina celebensis
CAAGAGTACCTCAAAACAATCACAGCCATCGCGTCTGTCATGATGCGTACGGGTACTGCCAATAACTGTTGATCATGCGCAGACACAGTTGCTGTTTACCTTTGTTCGCTGATACAGCATGAAAAATTCTTTTTCATACAAAAATACACACAAAAAAACACCATGATAAGTCAATTCCTTGAAAAACATAAAATCCAAACCAAATCGAAACTATAAAAAAGACGCCATCATTGTTGTCGACAGGGATTCTTGTATGAAAATCTTGCGAGTGTTTGTACAGTAAAAATTTAATCTTGACGTTTTTTTTTCTTACCTTATCAGAAATTTGAGCATTTTGTCCTAATTAATTTACGCTGATAAAAGTAAAATTTTCCTCAAAAGAATGTCATCTACGACACAGAAAATACCGTCGAATTTGAAATTTTTCTCCAAAAGAAGAACAGATCCAAATTTGGTTGTTGATTTTGAAGCACAAACAACTTTTTTTTTCAGATTTTTAAAGAAAATTAGTATCACTTTTCTTGCATAAGCTACAAAAATTGTTAACCTATTCTATGTTAAGTACAAAGTTAATAACATATTGATGGCACTGCGAAGATGGGAATCCACCATGAAAAACAAAACGCCACGTTCAGCTTCTTTTTGCTTTCGCTTTCAACAAGTATAAAATAACAAAAAAAGTCTTTTTTTGTATCCAAAATTATAACAGTTCTCACTTCTAATAATTTGTTCAATTCAATCCTTGCCAATTATCGTCTGCCAAAATGATTATAAATTAATTTTGATCACCTTTCTCATTCAGCACTGATTTTACTTCACTTTTTTCGCACAAATTCAACTCATTAAATGTAAAAAAATTATCATATTGTTACGCATTCAATAAAAGCAGCAAAACAGCCATTTTGGTATCATTCTTCCTGTGTGTGCCTCATTCATTCCCACCTGGTGGTGCCACACCGCTTTTAATTTTGTGTACCCAGCAGCAATTCAATACAAAATTTCTCTATTTTTATTTTTCACACAAAAAAATACATATCACGTTTATATTCACACTTGTTTTACTGCCACTTTTCATACGTTCTGGAAAAGGAAGTATGTTTTGTATGAATATTTTTCTGTCTCCACTCTACTTCCTCTGCGTATAAAACTCACTTCACTTTGATTTTTGTGCTAGTAAATCCACATTTTAAAATTTATGCTGTATATACTTTTTTTGGCACAGTCCAAAAAATTAAAGGCTCTACTGCGTCTCCTGCTCGTGCCTTTGAAAAAGAAAAATAACGAAATACGCGCATGCGCTCCCTTCTGGCTTGCTACCTGTTCTGACACCAAATCCCAAATGTTTCAAGTCTCGCCTTCACTCTCTTCACGAATTTCTAGACCGTATGCAGTAACTCATGCACTAGCTGTAGTACTGAAAAGTATTCAACAATTGTTGTAAACCCTCAAGTTCTACTTTCTTCTTTTTTTTGCATGCACACACACCATAAGAAAAACATAAAATTTGCTACTGCACATGCCTTAAACATCACAAAGTACATCTATTACCCTTTCAAGATATTTTATACGTAATACGTAATGGAAGTGCAACGTCATTGCAAACTCACTATCGTTTTTGTCATTCACTCTCTACAGCAGGCCTTAGCATGCAAAAACAAAAGAACATATTGAATTTTACAAGCAATCATGGTTGTACTTCTAATAAAGGTTTTTTTTTTACATTCCCTACACGTAAAACTTAAAATGTACAGAAAATTGTTTGAAAAAATATATACAAAAGGGATTTTAGCAAGGGAGCTCTATCGTTTCGTGTAACATGGGAAAAGATAAGGATGCAAGAAACGGCTAAAGTATCATGATAAGAGCGAATAATTGCCTGAGGAAAAAAAACTAAAAGTAAACAACAAAGTACTCTCGTTCTCGATGAGATATCAATACGAAATTTTACTCTGTTACATATAAAAAACGTAAGCAATCAATGATCGCAATGGGATTTTTTTCAGAAAGGGAGCCCTGCTGCCTATGACTGAGATTTGGTTAAGCTGGCGCTATTGAAGATGAGCCTTGCAAAATGTTTGCGGCAAAAGACACCTTATCTCTGAGTTGGCTTTGGTAGGATTGTAAAACAAGTTACGCTAAGCATGTAGAATCTATTATAGTGAAAATTACATTCACAATGTGTATCACAACCGTTAACTGCCTTCTTTTTGTTGATTATTTCAAAGAAAAAATTCAATCAAGAGGTTTAAGTATAAAACTTTGAATAGGNAAATTACATTCACAATATGTATCACAACCGTTAACTGCCTTCTTTTTGTTGATTATTTCAAAGAAAAAATTCAATCAAGAGGTTTAAGTATAAAACTTTGAATAGGTATGGCTGAGAAAACAGGAGAAATAAAAATGATAAGGACATCTTTTGTCGTTTCAATAGGTTTATAACAAGATATCAGAGTCAGAGAAGTCCTAGACGCTGGGTTGTGCCTTCACCTTAATCTTTTGTTTTTGAACGATGGAATCGTAAAACTGGCGTACTTTTTCTACGGCAAAGGAACTGGAAGGGCTCCTAAATAAGGATTGGACAATTTTATGAGACCCTCAGTTTATAATTGCGTAAGGATTTTGAGCGAAGACGCAATTTTGCGCGATATTTCATAATAGCAAAATAATTTAAAATTTTTGATCTTTACATTGAACTTTTGAAGAAACAAAACTGTAAAAATATTCCCTACTCCTACCCACTTTTGTAGACATTCATTCTCTTATTGATTAATGAAGGAAAGACGATAAGAATAATTATAATGAGAGGGTAAGGATCATCACATAATCAGTTGTGTGCTCACTCCAAATTGTGAGTTTAAATAGGTAACGCATATTTTGTGAAGGGCTCTTTGGCCAGAGTTCAACAAGATGCGCCCGAGGATCTTAAAAATTAATAATTTAACAAGACTTTGCAATAATAGTTTTGCATAACACTAATCACATAGTTGATTAGGCTTCATGGGGCATAATGAAAATAAAAAAGATGTTTTTTTAGGTAATGATGATGGTATTTTGCTATTCTGCTTAATTCGTGCTTTACCACGTGAGATAACGCACAACGGTGTCTATTTAATGACCACTGATGTGACGATTAAGACATCAAAAGGATAGTGCTGTGTTGAAAAATGACTCAAGTGGTTGTTGCATAACGGCAAGTATGAAGTAGCTCTGCTCTAACAGAAAAACAAATCCTGACTGGTTTTTGGCTGAATACATTTCAGATGGAATTGAATGGTTAGTTAGAAATGTCACAACTCTGGTATAAGATCAACGAGATAGCAACTCTTATTGTTTTCAAGATTTAAAACGAAATGATATATAGAGTCATTAGTGATTTGAACAATTCAAAGGTCAGTTGTTGGATAGTGCTTGAAAAAAGGAATTGCACCATTTGCGCATGCCCCGGTACCATTGCCCAACGCGAACCCGGGCCTACGCCTGGAACGATTGGAATGAATGAAAATGATTGAGGATTGGAATAGATTGATTAAATATTTGCTGTCGAATCCTTGGTTCTGTCTCAATTTCAGAATTCATGGCCATTTAATTTTATCAACGGTAGTAGTCCTATATAATTGCTTCCGAACTACTGAGAACCATGGCTATACTGATAAGTTTGGAGTGGGTGATGGGCAAAGTTATAAAACTAGCATTTTGTTTGTAATACGGGATGAAAAATTCTACAAACATGGGTAAAGTCAGCTTGCATCAATTAAAAACTAACAGGAAGGATACAATAGTTCGTTCTATGTACTGGCAATTGACTCCACTGTGATTTATTCGGATTTGATTTAGTTCAAAGATATTACAACTTTTGAAACAAATGCGTTTTGAACTCGTTGATTAAGTTATTCGGATGGCCTTATTGATTTAGCCTTATATTGACAGAACAATATAAGGATGTGGCCGTCAATATAAGGATATCAAATCTCGTCAGTTGCATTGCTGTCATCATAATCGCTTGAATTTGACCTTCCGCCACAGGTGGGAGTTTGGTTACAAGCCGGGGGAGGCGCAGGGGTCACCTGATAAATGAGCTGGTACAACCAAGGCCATACTCCGTCTTCCACGTTTTCGAATTCGAGTTCAGGTTTGTCGCAAGCATTACAAGGATACGTGTCTGCACCGAGGATCGTGTCGCAAATAGCCAGCGCCTTACTCCTCGCATAACAATTTCCTGGGTTGGGATCGCAGCATTTCAGCTTTTTCGTGCATTTTTGTGTTAACTGGCTTCTGCGCGGAATGTTAGCCGGACAGCCGCCACTGTCGCCGCCAGATGTTCGGGCCGGAGGTGTCATCCCGCAGGGAGTTCCCATCTTTGATTGGCATGGAAGCATCTGGATACTTTCAGCAGATGGATTTCGTTGGCGCTTGGCGGCTGCTAAAGGACAGCCTCCAGCTGCCAAAGGACAGCCTCCAGCTGGTGGTGGTTGTTGGTCGTTCTTGGCTGCTAAAGGACAGCCTCCTGCTGCCAAAGGACAGCCTCCAGCTGGTGGTGGTTGTTGGTCGTTCTTGGCTGCGAAAGGACAAGTAGGGGCTGCTGGCGGTGGTTGTTGCTGAGCACCGTACGCTGCGTAAGGACAAGTAGGGGTTGGTACGGCCACTTGCGGTTGTTGAGGTTTTTTGGCTGCGAAAGGACAACTAGGGGCTGGTACGGCCAGTTGCTGTTGTTGAGCATTTTTGGCTGCGAAAGGACAAGTTGCAGCTGGTGGTGGTTCAGTAGGCGCTGCTTGTTGTTGGGCTTGGAGTGCAGCTTGCTGACAAGGCGACATTTGTGAAGAACTCGGTTGCGCCATCGACATCATTTGTTGGTATAAATCACCAGGCGCTGTCACAGGGCGGTCACTAGTAACAATCGAACTGGTTTGGGAATAAGGGCAAAGAGGTTCGTGACCTTGGGATAGCTGTGATAACGACGTGGCTCCAGCAGCTTGTTGTCTATAAGGACATTCAAAGTCTTGATGAACCGGACAAACTGCGCCTGGTTGTTGTTGTTTAGGGGGAGCCGGCAAAGCCACAGCCATTGTACCACCGTAATGGAATTCATAAACTTTTCCACCCGCGCCGGTGACCAACGTTCCTGGAACCTTTTGACAAGGAGCGGCTTCCGCGTCTTCATCCGTCGGAGGTTTTTTACACGGCTTCGGTTCGCGCGGAAGGTTACATACTGGTATATCTAAAGCTACACTAAGGTCAAATGTTGTTTCCTCTGGGCCAGCTTCCGGTTCGTAGCCTCTGTCTTCTTCGTGAATGTCTCTGTACAATTTTCCCAGCACCCATTTTTCCTCTTCAAATACCATGTCTTCGGGGCGTTTGCGAACATATCCCAGGTCCATGTCTGTGGGTACGGTACGGAACAACTTGTCCAGAACCCAACCATGTTCGTCATACAAAGCAATTCCATCATCGCCAATTTTTCTTTTTTTCTGATCCGTGTCAAGCCCCCACCTTCCCATGCCACCAAGACGCTCCTCCTTTTCTAAAATCCACGGCGTTAATTCACCGGCCGCTAATTCTTCTTCTGTAGGGGTAGGGCCCAAGGGCTCAATGTACCGTGGTTCAGGCTCAGGTTCAGGTTCGGGTTCGGGTTCGGGTTCAGGCTCTGGTTCTTCTGGTTCGGGTTCTGGTTCCGGTTCAGGTTCTGCTTCCGGTTCAGGATCTGGTTCTGGTATCGGTTCTTCTCCCTCCGCATCAGGCTCTACAGGGTCAGGCTCTACATCCTCCGGGACATCCACTTGCGAACCCTCCGTGGCTGCGACGGATTCTGAACTTGGTGGTTCCGGATTATCTTCCTCTGGGGCTTCATCTGGATTCGGGTCCTCCTCTGCAATTGACGCGTGAGATGCAATCTCCGATGCCGCTTGTGATACTCCTTCGGATGCTGCTTCCGACTCTACAGCTGACTCCACATTGGACGCTCGTTTTGAAACTTCTGTGGACTCTCTTTTCGAAGCTTCCGCTGATGCTCGTTTTGAAGCTTCCGCTGATGCACGTTTTGAAGCTTCCGCTGATGCTCGTTTTGAGGCTTCCGCCGACGCACGTTTTGAAACTTCCGCTGATGCCCGTTTGGAAACTTCGCCTGACGATCTTTTCGACGCTTCCGCCGAACCCCTTTTCGAACCGGCTGAAGATGACTTGCGGGACGCCTGTGAAGAACTTGCCCTGGAACCCCGTGCCGAAGATGAGACTCTTGCTGAATCCTGCCCTGCTGCTTCTGCTTCATTATCCTCCCTCTGTTTCTGGAGATTCCGCAGCTTGAGGACCACCTCCTTGCTCTGCAGATGCTGCTTCCTCAGGTTGAGGTTCTTCCTCAGTAGTACCAGGTTCTTCTGGAGTTTCTGCTGCCCCCTCATCTTCCTCGCCTCCTGCGACGTCATTTTCTCGTTCCTCGTCTGCCATTTTGTGGAGCTGTTAAACCAAATACACAACCGGAAGTTAGATTTCACGTTCAAATATCAACAAACTCTCTCGCAAAAAAATATGTGTTGAAGCCCCCGTTATGTACCTGTTTATGCAGTGGTAGAGACAGACACCAATTTAGTTACAATGAATTTTACCTCAAATTAACTTAAAATTTGGACAGGAATCCGTTCCGATTCCACTTTTCACAAAAAAAAATACTTCAATTGGTTTTTTTAAAGTGTCGCGTCCCGAAAACCAAAGAATTTTTGACGAAAAAACAGTCCAAACATGAAGGCACTTGTATAGATCCATAGCAACAAGAAGTCGGTCAGTGGCAGTCCAGCCATAAAATATTTTTCTGCATTGACTTGTGAATCGCATTTCAAGCCATAAACATTTCTATTGTATTGCAAGCAAGATGTCGATGCATTTTAATGACTCTCTGTTTTGTTTATTAAACATCTTGGGGGCAAGCGGCTCGCTAAAAGTAAATTGTGTACCCGTGCAAAAAAGAATGAATTGCACAATTGCAACTCTTTTCAATATCTGCCCTCATCTTTTTCAAACTGCATTTTCAAAAATTGGCATCGTCTACCACGTATACTCGCATTGTCTATAAAGAAATTGATAAATATCTGCTGACAAACAGAATGTCAAACAGATCAATACAGTTTTATAGGCCTGTGCAAGAAAATTAGCGAGTAAAATGTGCTACACGGTCATTATTGCAAAATAGTAAAAGATTATTGGTTCAATGTTTTGTACCGAGTAAATTCTTAATGGGTTCAAGAAAAATCGTAATAATTTTTAAACATTTCACGACTAAATGGATTCACCTACAGGCAAGATTGGGAAAGGAGATTAACGATTTTACCTAGCAAATTAACAAATATACTCACATGGATCAACTCTTGTGGGGCAAGATGAGACAAATTACGATGAAAACCATTATGCATACAAATATCTATTGTAGTTTTTTAAAATTTATAGGTTTATCTTGTCTGTTTTCAATTTAAACACGAGCAAGACACTTCCGGGCTTGTTTATAACGTAAAAAAAATTAACCATGAAATTTTCTTATCCATCATCTTAACACTTTGACAGCGCTAACGAACCATGAAATTATAAACTATGTTTCAAAACTGACACAACATCCTGATATGGTGGACACTTTGTTTGCACTATGCATATTTTTTTCCAATTTAGTTTTTTGTGCTAAAAACTTACCAGGAACCAAGAGCATCCTGACACACGACAAAAACCCACAGATGTAGATTTTTTTGCGTCAATAGCACATCCGTTTTTCAGGAATTATTCAGCAGGCTACCTACTACTATGACATGTCTCGCCAGCTAATTTAGAATATTTTTTTTCTGTGGTTTTTCTTCAAAATTATACCTTTGTTGTTTTCTCATAAGATGCAGCAATTTTACTCCCATTGCCATCCCTATCATTATCATCCTTTACAGTAGCTCATCATTGTCAATGCTAACGATAGTTCCATTTCAAAATCAATTTTGTATATATTTTTTTCTTCAAGGCTACATCGCAATGGTTGGGAGCAATATGGCAATTGAGTTTTTTTTTCAAAATCACCAGAAAAATTATCCTTGTTTCGATATTGACGCATTATTATTTGGCTTTTGATCGCTGCCAATTTTCTAATGGCTATTCATCCATAGAAGCTTGCTCAATGTACAATCTCACGACATCTTTGATAATCACTTGAGAATCCGTGGAATCCGTACGTTTTTTTTTTTCGAAAATACTCGTCATTTTTTTCTTCATAAAAGTTTATTGTCAAGGAAAGGTTACCTACTCCGCCTTGGTCATAATCGCGTGCCATGCGAAAAAAAGTAGTTCAAAAGAAGCTTTAAAAATAGTCAGCGTATTCTTTAGAAGTTTACAAAAGATTTGATGACAAACGACAAACGAGGTACAAACTGTCACATAATTTTATATTTGTGCGTACCTGGTTGTACCGAAAAGCCAATTTTCTGCATCATTTCTTCGGTAGCTAAAATTCCTGTGCATTTTTATTTGTGTTTTTGTTATGCAATCAGGTACTTTTTTTAATGCACATATATGTTCCAATTTGCATTTTATTGTCTGTTTACCATGTAATAAGACTAGACTATATTTTAAACGGATTTTTTATTACATAAAATAAGTACTTGTGTGGCTGTTCAGAGGTGAGTTAATGTATGTAATGTTTTCATTTCAATTAAAATTTCTGCTCTTATTGCATACTGAAAAGACAGATATTACATAAAATAAGTACTTGTGTGGCTGTTCAGAGGTGAGTTAATGTATGTAATGTTTTCATTTCAATTAAAATTTCTGCTCTTATTGCATACTGAAAAGACTGAAAACGTGATGTGAGTGAGGTAGGTAGTGATGTATGTAACTTTTGAAAAAAAAAATGTCGCTTGGAAGCTTATGTTACGTTCTAATATAGGTTAAATTGTATAGCACAAAACACACAGTTTGTAAACATGTCACCTAAAAACAGTGTGAGGTTAAAATTGTAACAAATTAATAAAAAAAAGGTAGCTGCAAAAGTGAATGCGGAAATTGTAGTGAAGAGTATTTGATAGGACGGCTGGTTAAATGTCATAGTCAAATGAAATGATGATGTCAAACATAAATATTTTAATACAAAATAATACATGCATGAAGTGGTTATTAGCGATACGCAGTGCAAATCTGGTTACACACAGAGTATTTTGAATAGCAACTCGATGTAACATTTCTGACTGAAGACGACGAGTACTTGACATGACCACGTGCTGAGTGAATGGAATCTATGGAAATTTATGCGTCAATACAAATTGAAATAAAGGTTTGCAGTACGGAGTAAGGGAAAAAAGGTGACTTGAACTTTGAAAGCAAGCTGATGTCTAATTTAGTGAGTTGTACTAACGGGGTTTCCTTAAAATAGGATAATGTCCTCCAATCAGGAAGACAGTCGGGAAGTTCATCCCGTGACAAACTCGGAAGCCCTTGCTATTCACTACAATTCCATAGAAGACGAGGTTGAAAAGTTCATCTGCGAAGATCTTCGAAATTCATTCCAATGCGTAAATGAGCTCTTATTAAGCCATTTTAACGCTGCTCTGCAGCCGCAGAGGATTTCTGCTTTTGTGTGCAACTCTCCGCGCTGTTCTCCAGAGGTACCGGACGGACCATCCACTACCGCAGACAACTCCAATTCCGGCAATGCAGACGAAAGTCCCTCCAAGCGTATTAAAATGGACGACTCTTGGCCAAACGGAGTCTTTATGCAGTGCATCTCACATGCTACTAATGTTGTAACTCGGTTCACCTTGCAGTGCCAGTTGGTTAGTTTAAAGTATGATTCATAACTGAAAAACAGATACTTTTATATAGTCAATTTAACCTGCTCATTTTTTCTAACCATTTAAGTTGGAACACCATGCTTCAATGTTAAAAGGCAGCTATAATCCGTATGCAATTGAGCCGACTGTTATGAGTTACATTGAGGAGATAATAACTCGGATTGAAGAGATCAGTCCTCCATTAGTAAAATTCAGAAATACCCTGGTCCAGTATCACCATGAAAGAGCAGCAATGACTGAAAGGGTAAAATCAACTGACTAATGCTATTTGCCCCTAAATTAACTGTTAATGTAATGTGTATTAACTATTAATGTTGTTTTTATTAGTTGAATGGCACGAATGATTCAAAAGACCTGCGACTGGCTATAGCTCAGCTTGATTTAGCAACATTTGAAAGGATACGGTTGTTCTTGTGCAAGATTCATAAGATCTACCAACTTGGGCTTTCCTTAGACGAACAAATATTGACCATGTCAGAAGAGACAGAGGAAGAAATCGAAAACTAATTCCAATAATAATTTCCAAAAGTAGTCATTTACAATATAGCTATATATATAACTTAATTATCGGTAGACTGTACTTCTTGTAGCGCAATTGAATAATATTTGTTTTTATACAAACTCCCTAACGAGCTCAACCTTTTGTTATTTTTTTCCCATCCAAAATCAGGTCAAAATCTGTATTCTTCTTCCCAGCGACCGTTATTGCATCAAAGCCTGTTGTGTGCTATCCGCTTCCGGCAGCTTTTTATACACGTTCACATCACTTTTGTTTTCTTTCTTATCAAAAACCCCCTTATCAGATTTTGTTTTTTCAAAGAAAAATCCTCCTTAGCATTGCATCAACAAAAAGATCAAGAGCTTCTATCCCATTACATAAAAAATGCTCTCTGGCGGATCTAAGTCTCATTAATAAGCGTGATTTGTGGTTTTTTATTCATTCCGGATCATAGTTATCAAAATGACTACGCAAAAAATATCATCTTTTGGCCGTTCTCAAGTTTCCCATACCCATCCTACAAATAAAACATATTCATTTTTGACATTTGACACCATTCCAAAATATATCTTGTGCCTACTTCACTTTTCGAAAAAGTATAATCAGTTATTTTGCATTTATTGCGATATCTTTTAACCGCACTAGGTGTCCGTGCTAGGTGGCCTGCCTCATCATTGTAATCATCCGCGGCGCTCACCCCACCTTCATAAATTATACATTATCCCTTTTTAATTAGGGTCATTCAGGTCACATTAAGTATTATCACCTATTCAGTTTTGTATGGGATTATGCAATTCCTTATAGGAATAGGAAGCTTATTGAAAAAAATTTATATGCGCATGCATAACCGCCCAGCTTTAAAAATTCTCCTAGTATGGTAATTAAAAACAAACTCAATATGTTATGATTATATTATATGATCTACATTTTTTTCACACTTGAATGCAGAAAAAAAGAGTCGTAAAAAAGCGGATGAAAAGTAAAAACTCCCACACGTCGACTGACAGAGCGATATATGTATTTTTTGTATTGTTGCATATTTTTGCTTGTAAAAATGCACTAGTGACATAAATTCTGTATTGGAACGCGACCTCACCTTACAATCAAGCGCCACAAAAACTTTTTAAAAAGTAAAAAAACCTATTGACGCAAAATGAAATAGAAATGTTTTTTTCAACCGTGCTGTGATTTAGGTAGCTGACGATGTGTCAACTGATAAGCGTCCTATCAAATTACCGCCCAAGCAACACTAAACAGATATCAAGTGTCATGTGTGTCTTTTGAATCGGCAAACCAGTTAGTGCAAGCTTTATGTGGTTATCTACACAAATACTATTTTTATGACGTAATTTGCTAAACACGCAACATAATATTTTTTAAATACAAATCTAATATCCGCTTGCATTTCGTGGGGGTTGTGGTGTCATACAATTGCGATAGTAAATACTTCTCTAGCAATTGTGGGAAACCACATAAGAACAAAAACATAAAATGATAGTGTTGATGAGTAAATGTTTGTGATTGCAAATCAGGAATGGAAGCAATGAAAAATCTGAGCGATTGTGCATGAAACTGGTGCTTTATAGGGCGCCCGTGTTCACACATTTGAAACCAATCTGCTTCTGAAATACCTAAACAATTTTTTAAAGTTTTACTCCATTTTTTATTGAGTGTCAATAAAAAAATATACGAGGAGACGTTACGGCAAAATTTATGATAACAATGTATCCTTTGGGAGGGGCGCTATCTTATGCATAGACATATTTTTTTCTTTCCATATTTGCGCTCTGATTTCATTATGAAAATAGCTCTGATGCGTATAAATTTCAAGTAGCACTTGTGTTTAGAAGGTATCCTTTCAGAAAATGTCCTTTGAGTCTTCCTGCATTTTTTATTGGAGCAATAAAACTCACAACTTTGTGAATAGTTTAGCTGAGAAAAAAAACTTGTACTAGT
>JAAXOA010002968.1:0-12258 GCA_036561885.1 Salina celebensis
TAGAATCAAGTTGTTGACAGGAATTGTAGGAGGAGTGGGAATGACATTTGCATTGGTTTGCTTAATAACTGAAAAACTGCGTCACATGGTAACCAACTAACACACAAATACGCATAAAAAACTACACTCATGGTCCTGGGCTAATTTTTATTTTAATTAAATATTTCTTTTATTACAGATAGTGGCTCATGACAAGTTGCCTACGAAATCTCCATAATTGAGACTAATGCAGTAATATGCATAGCAAGTTGCGCTAATTAAACGTTGCAGATTATTTCATACCTCCACTTAAAATATAAGTTGGTGGTCTGGGAATAGAAGCAGTTGTGCGAAGTGTTGTACCTTCGCATATATTTTCTGGTTTTTCAACCAGATACATAATGTGTTAATTAATTTTGTATATGCTAATGTAGTGCAATATTTATAATTTTTGTTCACAAATTAATATTTCACATATCATACGCCCTGTTTGTAATGTAACAACAAACAACTATTAGTTTTAGATTGATTAAGTTTAGATAGCTTATTATTAGTTGCTAATGTATGCATGTTAACGTTATCTGAAAAATAAACACCCTTTCCCTACGTTTGTGTTACATAGATTTGATATTCATTTAAAGACATTATCTTTGTCTTAATTGGTCGAATTATTGAAGCTGGATTAGCAAACCTATTGCGAACAAGAAACTCTTCTGCTGTGGGATTCAAACAAAGGTGAACTCAAACTCTCCGCTTCATGAGTAGTATTACAATATATAGGAGCTTTGAATAGGAGCGAGAGTGTTGTGCATGCACAGACCCTTAGAAAAGTGGAGACGGAATCGAATTTCCAGAATTCTGTGGAGATATGCCCTATAGAGACCCTTGGGTCCTGCACAGAATATTTCTACACAAGGATCTGGAAGTTCAATTTGCTCTCCACTTTTTTACTTGTGTATGCATAGGGCACTTAAGGAGTCCTTCCTGCCATTTTTTTTTATCTTGTAAGGGAAGAGTGAGCAGTAGTGAAGGACCCTTTTTTCACACGCATACACAGCCAGGATCGTCGCGTCAGGCTGGGACATTTAAAGAGAAATGTTGATGAACTGATGTATTTCATGTAAAAATCACAACTGAATTCTCCACTTGGTAGTATTTTGATTTAATTGATATCCCAGATTGAAACCACATTTTGTAGTAGTTAGAACATTATTGAAATTAGTACGCTTTCATGAAAATATTACAATAAATGGTCATATTTACGCTCAGAATGAAAATAGAGAAAAGACATCACTTGTTTCTTGGTGTAAACACGTTTGGAAACATGTTGAATTAATTTTACAAAGAATGTTTGGCGTTTTACTGGCTATTTTTCTAGTATCACCGTGTATGTTTGATAATCGTTCACCTAATCTAAAAGACAGTGAACGAGATAACGATGTATAAAAGCTCTATCAAACTAGAGTTCAAGTGGTTTGCTAACTTTAACAGTCTCGTTTAAATTCGCATACGTCCAATCTTTCATGTAAAGTCCTTTTATTATTGCATATTCTTTTCTCCTGAAACAAATTCTTATAAGAGTAGACAATTCTATAGGCTGCCTCTTTATCTCAAGAATACACTCGGCCCCTCTGGACAACGGAATATTGGCACTCTGAAAAGAATTTAAGCATGCATTTTATTTGCCTTCAAGTATGCTCAATGTAGACAAAAAAGAAACAAGGAGATATCAAAATGCAAGTAGGCAGTTGGACGCCACCTGCAAAAGCAATCAGTACTTAGATTTTCGTCTTGTGAGGCAATAAAAGATAGGATTTTGGATTCCCTTCTGAATTAACAATGTTTCAGAATTTCGTCGTATTGTTTCTACTGGTTCATAGTGTAGATGGAGTGGCACCAAAAGATAAAGGGAAATCCCGCAATCTTTGTTCAACCCTACACTCACTGGAAAGTTTAATAACAGGGCCAATTCAGAAACAACCTCACAAGTTCTCTCTGCTTTATCATTCCTTTCCTCCTAAATGTCAACTGATTCCTCCACGTGAAACTCGAGTTTTAATGTTTCCAAGCCATAACGACAATAGCCTCACCTTCTATTGTCCCCTCAAGCATTCCTCATCCGTAAACGTGGTAATATCACCTGTACTAGACGCTTCTAATGTTCTACCCGTGTTTTATACCGGATTTCAATCAGGGCTCTCCATCACTACGGTTTTTATGCTACTTCATCCAAATCCTCATCTCGGGTTTCCATTTAGATCCAAGTTTCATTCCAAATCAATTTGCCTGCAGTGAAGTTTACAGTTTGTAGTGAAGCACTATTTAGAAGATACAGAAATTGGTATTGAAATTGAATGCAATGAGTATTGCTTTAATAAGAAGTAACCGTTGCAGCTCTTCAGAAATATTTACATGCACCAATGCAATTACACAAGAAAGTATTTAGAATCGGGATGGCTAATCAGGTTTATGCTAGAGTTTTTAGTCGCTTCGCATATGAACAGTTTGTGACAGGATCTGACTGTTATGAACGGATGCGGAGCGGATCGCTTCTGCTTAGGTTTTGCTCAAAAGATATATTATCTCTGTTGAAGAAATCTCGAGGGTTCACAATTTGAGTATTCGAACTTTTGCCAGTTACAAAGAGTTTTATGAAATGGTTCCAAACCAATACAAAGCCCAGTTTGTTCACGGAACTTTTTACTCAGCAAACTACTTTATAATTCCAGAAGTTTACAAATCATGCCTGAAGTTTTCAAATTTTAATTTTAATCAGATGAATTGTTGCGTAATCAAATGAAAGCTAGAGGATCTATTCAGAATATTGGTATTTACCAAACAATTATGGAGTGACCTTGGAAATTAACATTGCCAACGTTAAAAATTTCGTGATCATTTTACCAATTTATCAGTATCGTCGGTTTATGAAAGAATTGGATACCGGTTTGATTTCCACAAGGGCAGGCATTTTCAACAACTAGTATTTTTATATTTTCTGGTTTATGAATTGATGAATATATCCTGGAAGCTCACAAATTATCTCAAGTTAGAGCAGTAATTCTTAACTGGAGATTTTTTCAAAATGCAAAGATTCTTGATGCATGAATGAGAAAAGGTGTCATTCACTTCACAGCTGGAGTAGTGCAAAACACAAAAGAGGAATATTTATGTGAATAGGAGCGACAGCGATATGCATGCACAAACCCTAAGCAAAGTGGCGAACAAACGGAGTTTCCAGAATGTTGTGGAGTTATGCCCTATGGAGACCCTCGGACTCTGCACAGAATATTTCTACACAAGCATCTGGAAGTTCAGTTTTCTCGCCACGTTTTTTACTATTGTATGCACAGGAACTTAAGCAGTCCTCCCTGCAAAGAAAAAATAGATTTTCCTCTTGTAGCAGTGATGGGCAGCAGTGAAAGACCCTTTTTCATATGCATACACAGCCACGTTCCCCGCGTCATGCTCGGATATTTAAAGAGAAATGCAGTTAAAAAATATAACATTTCATTTGAGTATCACACTCAATATTCAACTTGGTAGTATTTTGATATATTTTCGTAGTATTTAGGTGCCATTAATTAAAATATTTGAATAAATGGTCCGAATATTTCAGTGAGTTTTTTGTTATAAAATATTTCTCTTTGCATTCGCCAAAATGCATTCTTAATTAAATTTGTATTATTTAAATACGTTTAGTCTACCACACATTACATTACCACACATTATCCCACAAATAACGCCTGACGGTATGTCTGAAGTCATATATGTGTTGGTTTGTCATTTGATATTCTATGGTTTTGACTAACCAAAATGGATCATAAACCAAATTCAAGATACCATTTACCAAATTCCGGCATAACTAGAATTCGGCCCGCCATGTTTTGCTTCCTAAGTTACCCTTGTAATTTGCCGCTTAATTGGTTGAAGGTAGGTTATCGAGAACTTTATGTCATGAAATTCGATGTTTTTTTCTACCGTCACTCATTCCTAAATAGCTGTGGTGTAGACATAGCTGAGCTACATTCGTTATCAGAAATTTTCGGCTTCGGGATATTGCCTTCAGCTGTCGCGGACAATCCGCATTGAGGAACGCGGTTTCTCTTGCAGCTTGCGGTTTCTTCTCCGTCTTCCCTACTCTTTGGTGAAGCTTTAATCAGGAAAACAGCATTATCTTTGTTTTGCTGGTTGGTGTCATCAATTTGAAAATGTTTCCGTTTAGCAACATGAACACTGCGGACCTCCAGAAATCCCGTTGTATGATTCTCCCGAAGGTGTTTAGTTGTTAAATACAGTTTCACGAGTTCTTCCAATCGTACACAAAACACCAAACAGGTTCCGGATAACCATTCCCACACAAACACCATCAGCGCTACGCCAAGCAATATTACAGAAAGTATCATAACTGGTACAGTCGTGCGGAGGGACGTCGGAGTGAAGTCAATCACTCTCGTCGACTCCCCAGTCATATCTGCATCAAAAATGCTCCGTTTGTCGGAATATGTCCAGGCTGCCTCAATACTTTCCTCAACTGTATCCCATACAACATTTAGTCCTGACGCCGCCCAGAAGCTTGCAATTCGCATCACAAGTTTAGCAAAATAGTTCCTGCTTAGGATCAATGGGAATAGGTCTTGCAACTCTATCACACGACTAACTGAGCTTACCCAGTACAGGGATGAGTCCTGGAACACGTGCCGCTCTAATAGGAAACTGTCTAGGTTATCTATAAATGTGATTGGCTTATCATGGTTTGAGACGTAGGGCTTGTTCTTGCACAGAAAGGGTTTCTCTTTATTGCTGCGGTTAAAAACTTGCATTGGCGTGTCGCAATATCTAAACTTAAGTTCACTAATAACACTTTCGAGTTGACCACGTTTATTGCCATCAATGTTTGCATCAGCGGCTCTCGCCACTTTCCAAAACAACTTTTGACTTTCTAAACTATCGGCTAGCGCTGACTGGAAAATATTTCCTGTGCCAATCGGATTGAGGCTAATTATATTTGTGCTCATATCAAGTAGGCCCATCATGCCCATTGGATACTTGGGTGGTTTCAGGACAGCCAAGGATGATGCGAGTTCTCCTCCGTAGAGGATTGTGATAGAGTAGCAGAGAATGCCCCACAGGAGAAATATGCGCTGCAGCGTTGGATTCAGGTGTTGGGTCCAATGGTCTGTTAGGGGTCCAAATATAGAAAGCAACAAGGAAGAATGGCGCACTTCAATGGCAACTGTCCGAGAAAGGATGAAAATACAAAGTAGCGAAAGCGCAAAACAGCCCCACGCAAACTTCGTAAGTGGAGCAACAAATTCAACAAGGCCCGGGGAAATTAGAAGATTCTTGTGAACCACAGTAAACATTTTATTCTCATATGCAGTAAGAAAAGAAGGCGATATTGTCTTCTGTGGATGGTTCGCATTTGCAAACATCTCTCGGGCATTTTGTGGGGTTAGATAAACCCTGAGTGAAATTTCAGCAATTGAATTGAAGACGTTATCATCATCGAAAGTCAAAGTTGCGTTGGTCAACCTGGCAATCCACCACTGGAATGAGGTTTTTCTGTATTTCAACTGAGAGTAACGACTTGGCATTTGACAGTATCCACATGACAATGGCATTCTAAAATGATTACTGTGAACGTTTCTCCAAATTCCATGTATACGTGATGACGTTGGCGGTGTTATTGGAGGGGAAATAAGTCCCTCTGGAAATCTCCACGGACAAACAATGCACACCAAGTTTAGCTTGGCTAACATCAAACATTAAACTAGACAAGTCTCTTCTTATCACAAGTCGATAATCCATGAACGAGCGATAAAACTGTTGCAAGGAAAATATCAATTTGTACAAACTTTGAAAGTCGTACATGTCCCAAATGATGACATAATCGGGATTCTCTTTCCTTAAGTCGAAGTCAACGAAATGGTAACCAATTGTGGATTCAAAGTGACTGTCGTCTTCTTCAATGTACACATGGGAGTAGCAAGCCGTAAATTTTTTCAGTACCCATTGAGGATGAGGTTCGTATTTTTCATATCCTACGTATTTACCAGAAGAATAAGAATTCAACATGGATTTATTGTAGGCCTGGTATTTGTCTACAATGAACGTTTTGAGGGAACTTTGTTGACTAGTAATTGTGACGTAAGTGTCTTCTGAATATGGACGTCTCCCATCAAGGACTGTTCGTATTGTGCAACCTTGCAATGTTTGTTCAAAAAACAATTCCAGGTTTGGGGAGATTTGTTTTGAGACATGCGGGGTAGTGTATTTATGACTTACTGATTGTGAATAAATCGTTGTAAGCACAGAGAAGAAAATGGGCCAGGGAATGGAAACTGTTTTTGAAGTCATCTTCCCTGGTTTATTTTTTTTATTTGGTGAACTGCTTTTTAATGAATACAGATTCCCGTTTAATGTTCACAGCTGGTAGAGAGACCCCAATGCGAAAAGATTCACAAATGTTACAAGAACAGAGCTTTTTTGGGGTAATTACACGTGCTAGGAGTTTTCTACGTTTTGATTTCTGAGAAGCGTGGTGTATGTGCGAGAAGCATGAAAATGAGTTTTTCAATTTGAATATAACGTGACAAATGTAATGGCAGAATTAGGCATATGCCGCTTATTCCACTTTTAATTACCCTGCGGTAATTAAAAACGATGCCCTCATGTAAGATGGTCACGCAATGGCGCGTGTAAAATACAGAGGAAAGGGAAGGATTTACTATTCCTCAGAGACAGCCTTCTTCCTTATCGATTGGTAAAATCCCAACGGTAGGTTACTACGTGTCTTGGAATGAGATGTTTCATACAATATTGAATCTGGTGGTACTGCGAGATTTTGCAAATATTCTGTCTTGTGGCCTTGGCCTTGTACAAATACCGTAGAATCAAAAATGCAGTTTCGCTTTGGAATATTGAAATAGATCGAATAGTGAATTAGTCACTAGTCATTACTAAGTTACTTTTTCATTCCACGTTAATTTTAAGGGTGTGTATCTATACAATTAATTAGTCACAGTTGAGATTTTGCTTCGTACCAACTAAATAAATTCCGCAATGAGACTACTACTTCAATAATGGATTTTATTGTATAGACGTGTCTGCAATGAGCGTTGTGAAGGAATCTTGTCGACTGCACTGCTTCCAATAAATGAGAGAAGTTACTAAGTTTGGACCAGATATCCAGATGTTTGCAGATCAAGGTCACTATATTTTCATGCAACATGCGTCTGTTTTACTTAAAGAACTTCCACTCAATCCAACATTTTTTACTAAAACTTCTGTCAGTTTCAGTACCTTTCCGAGAACTGTAAAGTAAGGTATTCCTGTTCGAATGAAACCTTTAAATTTCCTCAAACCTGATTTTGAACACGTCAAATATGTGAACAGCCAAAACGCTATGCGATGTCATGTGCAATGACTTAGACCCAAGGCTGGCCGAACTAATTAGCTTTCTCTGATCGACAAAAACACTAAATTATTCATATTCTCATTATTTGAAGAAAAAAATCAATTATAAATACATACGTTCTAAATCTTACAACCTTGACCATTTGCCGGATTTTTTTATGGCTTGACCAAGTTTGCTTGTTAGCGATTTTACGATCATCATCAGGTTTGCTTTTTTTATCATATCAGGATTGACCAGATTTGCTTTTTGAATTTTGTTTCACCACATTCTGGGAATAGACCTATTCGGTGGTTTTTTAAAGTCTTGAAATCGATGCTAAGCATGCGGTCACCACGAGAAATGACCAGAGCAATTCATAGTGCCGATGTGACATAATTTGTGAAGGACCGAAACCTGCTTGGTCGACATGTTTTGACAAGATTTCTCAAAGCACATCCTTCGTGATCTTAACATCAGTCCTCTCGTAGCCATATTTGCTAAAACTGGGCATCCCTTGACCGGATTCGCTAAACTCGGAAATCTATTGACCTGCATTGTCAAAATCTGGCCACGCGGCAGCAGAATTGGGAAACATTGGAGCTGGTTTGGCTAAAAAAAATCCGGAATTCGATCTGTATTCTGGACACCAAGAGACGTAAGATTTAAGAGGTCCGTTCAAAGTTAATGAGAAATTTCGTTGATAATATCCGAAGGGGCAAATTAGAATTCCAATGGGGTTTTCGCGATCCGGTAGCCACCAAATAGTAAATTTCGCGGCTTATACTATTCGACGTCGGTTGCAATTATATTATAAGGCGCTTCTTGTTTTTTCGATGGCATGATTATTGCACTGGGCAAGAAAGTAGTGGCATGGGTAATGCAGTATTTGTAACAACAATTTTATTGGCATTGATTAACATTGACTAGCTGGAGTGTCATCCTCAACGTTTATCATGGCAATTTTATCCTTATCGTGGATTCATGAAAGAATTGGATACCGGTTTGATTTACCCAATAGCAGGAAAAAATCTACTACAAGTAATTTTATATATTCCCGTTTATAAACTAAGGAATAGATTGTGGCAATTAGATTTTTCAGTTTAACATAATTAATTTGTAAAAGCTAAAGTATTCATTAAAAAAAGTTGCAAAAGCACATTAGAAATTATGTTAGTAATAGAATCAATATATGGCTGAGCTGATTGAGAGAATAAGAAAACCAATTAGATTTATTTTGTGATCGACGTCCTCTTGTAAGCTCTACAAAACACACGTAAGTTCTTGGTGAACAAACTCGTCTAGATGGTGGAGGTGGAGTGGTCGGTTTCCCATTTTAATTCGCATGTGTCCACTTTACCGCAGGGGCTTTTATTAAATTTTCATCCATGCCGTTCTAGCAATCTACTTTTTTAAATCCTAATCATTATTTTGAATGGCAGTTATAAGTTAATTTGTGTTTATATGACATAACGAATAAGCTAACCATTATGAAGCAGCTCTACAAGGCACCTGGCCCTTCTGTCACAGGTTATTAAGATTATTGACGGATTTTAAATCTCCAATTTACTTTATTTCAAGTGCACCCACTCTTTTCAGTTTGCCACGTAAAGATATAGAACCAGAAAAGATGCCACGTAAGTTCTGAGCTTAATCGTAGCCAGTTTGACGCACTAAGTAACAGCAACTAGACAGCAGGATTTTAGTCTATTAACAAAAAATCACACAAAGTATTCTTGTATTTTTTAGTATTGGCCGATTGCGCGCTTCGGCTTGCTACCGTTCGCTCATTTATCAACGTGATTTTGGCACTCCGCGGAAACTACATGCAATCGGCCACGACTTTAAAAAACAACAGTAATCATATGTCACATCTGTACGTCGTCTTCTTTCTATTACATTTGACTGTAAATGGGGAGACGTCAAATTTTATCCATAAGCAGGACGATAGCTGCTCAAGCTTGAATTCGCTGGAAAGCGTAGCGCCGATTCAGAAACAGCCACACAAATTCCCTGATGTATCATTCGTTTGCTCCGGAATACCAACTGATTCCTCCAACTGATATACGACTCATGGTTGAAATAAAAGTATTTGTAAGAAATATTATACCTTCATATATGCTTATATGTGCATTGCAACGAGATAAATAATGTTTTAACTTTGTGCTTTTTAATTTAATATTTATGAGTTGGGTTTACAAAATAATGTGTCACATATAATATGCACTGTTTGAAAGTATAACAATAATTATGGTACAAAGATGTAATTTAATTAGCGTAGGTTATTAACCAATTTATGTATCCAACTTTATCTGAAAAATAAACAACACTTGTATGGCTGGGCGTCAACCGAAAGAATTTTCAGTTAGTAACTAACTAATTATAATTGAAGCAGACTATTCTCTTGCCCTTACAATGCTCATGCCATCGGAGACACAAGAGTCGCCTTATAATATAATTGAAACCGACGTCGAATATTATAAGGCGCCAAATTTACTATTTGTTGGCTACCGTATCGCGAAAACCACATTGAAATTCTAATTTGCCCCTTCGGATATTATCAACGAGATTTCTGATTATCTTTGAACAGACCTTCAAAATCTTACGTATCCTGGTATCCAGAATACCGGTCAAATTCCGGGGAAAATTCTAGCCAAACCAGGTCCGATGTTTACGAATTCTCGTGACGCGTGGGCAGACTTTTGCAAAACAGGTAAAGCGATTTCCGAGTTTGGCAAATCAGGTCAAGGTCAAGGGATGCCCAGTTTTATGGCACACGAGGCCAGATGTTAACGTCAAGAAGGATGTGCTTTGAGAAATCTGGTCAACCTGGTCATCGCATTCTTAGTATCGAATTCAAGACTTTAAAAAACTACCCAATTCGTGTATTCCCAGAATGTGGCGGACCAAAATTCAGAAGTACGGGTTTCCGATGCTACATAATACCGCAAAAAAAGTTGAAAATTAGCGATCCTTCTTTCTCCATCTGCACTAAAAACGTTTCAGAAATGGCAGCAGATGCTTGAGGACTGTGTCGGAAAACTGGTCAATACGGAACGTACTGGTTACCTGAATACCAAATCTAATGAAATCAAAGTGCATCGACTTGGTAACGCGGATCACACATGTACAAGGTGGGTACGCACATCCTACTACACCACCCCACCATGTACCAAAATCTGGTCAACTAGTATTGACCTGGTAACGCGGATACCTGGTGAATACCAAATCTGGTCAAGCTAGACTTCATAAAAACAAGTCTGGTGATGGTCGTAAAATGCGAATCTGGTCACGATCGTAAAACTGCCCAAAAGCGAACCTGGATAAGTCAAAAAAAATCCGGAAACTAGTCAAGATGTAAGATTTAGAATGTTTGTGTTTATAATTGATTTTTTTTCAAATAAGAGGAATATGAATAATTTAGTGTTTTTGCCGACCAGAGAAAGCTAATGAGTTCCGCCAGACTTGGTTCCACGTCATTGCACATGAAATCGCATAGCGTTTTGGCTGTTCACATATTTGACGTGTTCAAAATCAGGTTTTAGGAAATTTAAACGTTTCATTAGAACTGAAATTTCTTACTTGAAACTGAAAGAAGTTTTAGTGAAAAATGTTGGTTTGAGTGGAAGCTCTTTGAGTAAACAGACGCATGTTGCATGAAAATATTGTTCCCTAATCTGCAAGCATCTACTCATCAAAATTTGTTCCAAACTTAGGAACTTATCTCCTTTTTGAAGCAGTGCAGTTGACGGAATTCCTTCAAATCGTTTATTGCAGACACACCTGTACAAAAAAAAACCATTGTGTATTAAGAAACAGAGGCCTCTACGCAGGATTTATCTAGTACTAGATTTATCTTGTATTTATTTAGTTTGTACAAAGCTAAATCCAACAATGACAAATTTATGAAATTGATACACTCCATTATACATTAACGTGGAATTAGAAAGTGACGTTCAAAACTAATTTACTATTTGATCTACTTAAATATTCCAAAGCGAAACTGCATTTTCGATTGTACGGCACTTGTGCGAGGCCAATGCCACAAGACGGAATATTTGCCGAATTCAGCAGTACCACAGGATTCCATCTTGTATAAAACATCTCTTTCAAGGCCACATAGTAACCTATCGTTGGGATTTTACCAATCGATAAGGAAGAAGGCTGTCTCTGAGGAATAATAAATCCATCCCTTTTCCCTGTATTTTACTCGCGCCATAGTGTGACCATCTCACATGTAGGCTTCGTTTTTAATTACGGAAGAGTAATTAAAAGTGGAAGAAGTGGCATATGCCTAATTCTGCCATTACATTGGTCACGTTATATTCAAATTGAATATTTGAAATTGTGAGCTTATGGGTGTTTTTGTGTTTGCCACGTCCCAAATATTCTACTAATTTATTCAGTGCTGAACACTAGTTTGACACCTCAAATAACTGGAAAAAAAAGAAAAACTCATTTTCATGCTTCTCGCACATACACACCGCTTCTCAGAAATCAAAACGTAGAAAAATCCTAGCAAGGGTAATTACCCCCAAAAAGCTCTGTTCTTGTAACATATGTGAACCTTTTCGCAGTGGGGTCTCTCTACCAGCAGTGGACATTAAATCTGTTAAATCATTAAATTTAATCTGTAATCATTAAAAAGCAGTTACCAAATAAAAAAAATAAACCAGGAACGATGACTTCAAACGCAGTTTCCACTCCCTGGCCCATTTTCATCGCTGTGCTGACAACGATTTGGTCACAAGCACGATGTCATAAATACACAACCCGGCATGTCTCAAAACAGATCTCCCCAAACCTGGAATTGTTCTTTGAACAAACAATGCAAGGTTGTACAATACGGACTGTCCTTGATGGGAGACGTCCATATTCAGAAGACA
>JAAXOA010002969.1:0-12258 GCA_036561885.1 Salina celebensis
TTAAACTATACTGCAAAGACTGCTTATGGGAAACGGCTTATCACCTCGTACTTCACATCATTCAATTTACTAATTGATGAAATGCCGCCAATCAAGAATTTGAAACATTTCAATGCAACGCTTAAAGAAAAATTTTTAAAGTAATAATTAATTCAACAAAATTGCAAAATATTGTATCAAAGTATTCTTTTGACTTAAAAACGTATTTGTGTTTTTTTTCCATTTTTTTTTTCTCTCTTCCATTAACTCAACTCAAATATTGCACAAAAAATAATTGTCAAATGTAAAGGGTTTCTAATTATATGAAACAGATTTGATGAATAAATACTAAATACTAAATTAATCAAAGAATCCCCTGCTTGTTACAAAAGTAAGAGAATGTTTTAATCCCCTGCTGGTAATGTTTTAAAACACTCAACTTGACTGAAGCTTTATTAGCGAAGTCAGTTATTGTTTTAAAGATTCAATTATTGAAATAAAATATTCGGAGGAGTTTGATTTTAGATTCAGATTAAGTGGAATAAGGAAGTCTAAAGACTAATGCTATTATTAGCAATACGTACAACTATTTGTGTGTTTTCTGAAGCAATTGTTCTAAACTTTATTAAGTGTCATCAGGATTGAGGCAAATACGGTACAAATGACTTCTACTTTATGCATAATGCGATCAGTCAGCACAAAGATTAAAACTAGTCAAGTATTACAAATATGAGTAGGGTAAATTGTTTTGGTTGCCTTGAACCACAGTTCAATTGCAGTGGAAATGGATTTTGCTTTTTTTTCTGAGAAAACAATGGAAAATGCAATGCACTTTCTGACTATTTGCAATTTTTTGATACCGATAGATTTGTCGGAGCTGATGATTTTTCTCGTCAAATTCTCATTAATTGCTCTGATTGTTGGTAAGCGGTTGTTGGCTAGCTGAACCACGCTGCTTCAAATAAACCGCTCAAGCAATATTACCAAAAGGAGCGAAAGATATAAGCATAAAATCAAATAGCCAAGACGCTAACTCAACCCAGTTAAAGCGTTAAAGTATAACGTAGTTAACGCGTCAAAGTATAACGTAGTTAACGCGTTAAACCATAACGCAGTTAATGAGTTAAAGCATAACGCAGTAAACACGTTAAAACGTTAAAGCATAACGTAGTTTATGCGTTAGGGAATAACGCAGTTAACGCGTTAAAGCATAACGCAGTTAACGCGTTAAAGCGGTAAAGCATAACGCAGTTAACGCGTTGAAGCGGTAAAGCATAACGCAGTTAACGCGTTAAAGCATAACGCATAATTAAGTTTAATTGCAATTAACTAATTAACATTTAAGCTGTAGACCTGAGATTGACACCACTGAATGCTTGGGTACCCAGGAACATGTGTGCAAAAATTCAGCAAGATCCACCCAAGCGTTCACGAGATATCTTTTACACGGACAGACGGACAGACAGACGGACAGACAGACCACCACGACGATTTTATAAAGCAGCTTTCGCTCCTTAATAAATGCTCAAAAGTTAAGTCGAAGATGAACCGTGCAATAAAAGCTCATACTGGAACATTGGCAAATCACTCACCATATATAGCGAACAATGAAAATATATTATTTCCAATGCATTAATAGATGCCCATGCATAAGCTTTCTTGGCTGAAAGAAATTCTTACTTGCTGATTTTATTTATTTTTAGGTTTTTCCTTTCTAGTTCAGGGCAGTGTTTTGTGAATGTGATATATTGATACTTCTATTCATTAATCCAACTCGGGTTACTTCTAAAAAAAATTGTTTTGTTTGCAAGGTTTGGTTGAACACGAGTTAGTTAACGTGCAAACGTCCCAAATATCCCGTCCATCCGCACGTGTACAAACTTGTGTAATTTTTGTTAACCATGAATATAGTTTCTGAAAACGGTGTCGAAGTTTCGTCTAAAATGCGTTGCGTTTCTATTACCTGCAAAAATGGATTGTTTTTTATCCACAACAAAAGATAATTTAGTTTGTCAACATAAACCGCTGGTTTTGAAAAATAATGCTCGCACTTCTTTGTCTGGGTCAAATGCCAAACTTTTAAAAATTCGTCATACCAATTGATGTGTCATTCAAGTACTCATTTCAGTAACAGGGTTTTAGAACAAATCGGTCAAACCACACAGCCAGGGTCCACGGTCACACTTATAAAATTTAGTGTAGTATGCGAAGTTGGGTACCATTCGACTGCATTTCTCCACCAGGGTTGAAGGTTAACCTTTTCGAATTTGGTGTCGGAAGGCAAGAGGGTGGGTGGGTGTCATTCGATTGCATTTTACGAGCCTCTTTCAAATCACCAGTAAAATTCATGGTTCCACTATGACGTGTAAACGGTTTATTCATTTTATACTTTGTTTCCCCACATGTAATCCGGGAAATAAGTAACGTGACAATCTTCGGTATAAGGAATATAAAGTATTATACGGAATAAATATGTATTTTTTACTATTATATTGCTCCGATTAAAAACATGTTTACAACAAATTCACAAGAAAAGGCGGCCCTAATACTGAAACATTTAAATCCTCTAATCGACATTTATACATATCTGCAATGGATTTATGAGGCTTTTTAAAAAATATAATTTCTAAATCCAGGCCACAAGTAGGTCATTTCATGTTCTGGACTTGTCTGACGAAAACATGTTTTTCCAAGGTGGATTCTTTGACATAAAAAATACTGAAATAACAATCGGTGAAAATAAACCAATGCAACCGAATACCAAAGTAGCGTAGCTCTTCTGAAAGCTGTGCATTTCCCAATTTTCGAACCTCAGGGGATAGAAGGAGAGGATTTCACAATTAAAGTTTATCCTTTGTATTACTATTTGGGTGCCACTGGCCAAGTACGTACTTAATACTAGATTTCTTACTCACCTTTCTCGAGTTTCTGCGATTTGCGACCCCAGAAAATAGACCTGTAAAATTGTTTTAGTGAAAATTCATCTTCAGTGGTTAAGGAACATAAATGTTCAAATTCCACTAAGACCGCCTTCTCTGCTCGAAGTTTACCCAATTTATCGATCCGAAGGTAGGTACAAGATGATCTTTTAGGAGAACCATAAAAAATGTCGAACGAGCCTACACACGTATGTGATGATACCTTTGTTGCCTACTGTAGATTTTTGACTTTCCCCAGACTCCGACCTTCCCTGAAGGTTTTTTAAAATTCGTGAGCAGAGCATCATTCACCACAGCGTGCTTGGAGCCCATTTAGGCGAAGGCCGAACCGGCAGTTGTTGACAAAATCAATAAGCAGCTACGTTACTCAAAAAGTTGTTGCTTCCAGCTTGGCCCATGTTTCATACATCATATGAAATATTCCTGTAAATTTGTTTTCAAATGTTTTGTTTTTCTTAGCATTTTATATCTTCCTTGTCGAGCTAAAAGTAGGTAATAGTACTACAAAATAAATATTAAAATATGCTCGGGAAAACGACATAAAATATGCCATAAAATAAGTCAACGATAGAAAGGCGCTGTTGTAGTGACAGTTTAGTCTTAGGACACAAGCAGCTCCATCACTCCATCAGTAATGGCAACAAATATCCAGAAGAAAGCGACCGTTATATATGAGAAGGGATTCCAATACATGTATCCTTGCCCACTAATTTGGACCGAAGGCTACTCAAAAATAAGATTCAACTCCTGCAAAAACCACCTGGTCTGCTACAAACTAAGCTTAGGACTAGCATTTATAATTGGAACTGCAAGTACATACGACGTACTATCATGGACTTATATGCCACGATCTGGATACAACACTGGTATTGCAATCTTACACTTGATTTGCTCAATTTTTATGTTTTCCGTGCTTTTAATCAGCTACACAGTGAACCAAAACCGGGAGGTTGTCTCTGGTATTAATTCCCTATTGAATGTAACAGCTCAACTTAATAAGAGTAAGAAACTAAATTATTTTAAAATTAGGAACTCAACTAACTGATATGAACTCGATACACTTTCAACAGGCAGAACCAGGCGGAATCCAACACTTATGGATATCAGCATATTGCTTGTGACAATTGCGTCGACACCAGCATCATTCATTGTATATTTCTCTTCTCTTGCTTTTGCCTTTGACCCTTTTTACGCCGTATTTGAGGACATTCTTGGAGACCCACAATACCATAACACAATATTTGGTTGGTATGGCATTTGTTTTTGGATTCGAGCTATTCTCACCCTAGCAGCTTTTGAAACCGGGCGACTGTGTACTTTCGGATTACCCCTGGACCTTATTCTGCTGGATGCACTGAAAAGGACCTTAAACGTTGTGGTGGACGATACAAAAAAGAGAAGATGCAGTGTTGAAAACTGCGTTCGGAAATATATTATGATTGTTCTACCCCACCGCACACTAACAGCTGTAGCTGAAAACATTATTGGCGTAGTGGTGTCTGCTGGATTCTGGATTTTGCTGTTTGCGGCTTGGGTGATTGTTTCTGGATATCATCTAGTTCCTGGATATATGTATGCAATGATTGTGGTATTCTTTGCAATTGGATTTCCAGTGTTTATGGCATTTCTCACGATTCTGTCAAATATTACGGAAACATGTAACAATCTCATTGCTTCATTACGGCTGGCAGCTAAGACTGAATATGTCAACTGTAAGAGTACACATGATCGTAAACGGAAGCTTGCTTGTGTGAAGGTAACCCAAAGTCTGATGGGAATACGGATTCGGTACAAGCCCATTGTGAATATGGATAGCCAGTTCACTTGCGACTATTTCCAGAATTGGGTGGAGAAATTATTTGATTTCATTGTCTTATTTAAATTTTAATGCTAGCGGCATGCTGACTCACTAATACACCTATCCGATAACATAAGTTAGTTAGTAAATAAAGAGTATTGTTTTCAATATCCATAATGGTAAGTTTCAATCCATGAACAAAAGTTTTCTAAACGCAAATTCAATGCTTTGCAGTGGCTCCATCAAGCCCGTAATGCATAAAATGAACAACTTTGTTATTATAATTGTTATGTATTGCTCACCCGCTTTGAATAAATAAATTAAAACATCAAAGAAAAACAATTTCTTCAAATTCTCTCTAAAAAACAGTATTTGCCGTTCAGAATTAGGCCGTTGGAGAGAAACTGATTGGAACAGAACATCATGTCATGAAAGGGTATAAAATGCATGCGGAGGTTGAAAATGCCTACGTACCGGAGAGAATCAATAATGCGGGTTAGTAAACTCGTTTCCATTATCCTGTCTATATAGTTTTAGGATATTTTGTAGTAGCATTGATATTTTTCTTTTTACACACTACTACTAATGACCAGCAATTTTGATTGCTTCTTTCTATAGGACGCTTTGAGTTAATTTGGTGATGACATTCCAATTGCCAATCGAGATAAATCACTAATTATTCTATACAATATAAAGTTTCGTGAATTTCGAAACAACATCGTTGTTTTTCGATTGTACTTTCTTTTTCATTATAAACGTCTACCGACACTATTCGTCATGTGTTCTATTTGCGGTTTTGAGTGTTTAAAAAACAAGTACCTTGGAAATGCTGGATTTTTGTTCTTCAGCACCGAATGTCTTTGTTAATTTCCCTAGCGAAGTTCACCAGCTGCAGTTTCGTATTTTTCGTCACCAATCAAAGAATCGGACGCCGAAAACTGACCGTCAACGGTTGGAGATTACGATACCACTTGAATGAAATGTTGAATAATAGGTTAGGTCAGTAGGTTAATGTTAAACTATTTGAACCGGGCTAAATATAAAATACAATTTTACTTAGATCCTCACACATAAGGTGACGGTGATGTCACTCACTTACATCGTTACTTATTGAATAAAGTCAATCAGTTGGGAATCATTCATGATTCAACCCTAAGATCTTTACTAACTCGCTTGTTTTGTACATAATCATTTCCTCATATAAGCCATAAAGAAGTAGTATTAATATCGGTTGGCTGTCCAAGATCCCGTACTAACATCTTCAGCTACATACATCACCTCTTAGTCAAAAACAAGACCTAAGTTCCCCCCAAAATTAACTGCAACAACAACTGCCACTGTTACAATACTTAGACATATGTTACTCAAATATAAGTACAATAATACTTAAGTTTAGTCACCTGTGTTATGTGTGTGAAACATAGGACAGTTAATTTTGCTCACAGGCATTCATAACTGAAATATAGATTTTAGAACATTGTTAACGTAAAACTTGGAACTTATGTTTCTGCAAAGCACAAAATGTTTTCACACTTGCCTTATTGCATATAAGTACAGGAAGAAGAAAACATTAAGTGGTTCCAATTCATGATTCACCAGTTCTTATATGTTCCGAATATATGCTTCGAATATGCTTCATATATGCTTCTTCTCCAGGTTTAGTAGGTCCGAAAGACTTACTGCAGAGTGGACATGTACCAGTAGCTCTGGAGAGCCGCAAGGACCCCGGAATCTCTCGTTAGAACATGAATCTTTCGTTTCCCTGTAAGTGCTGTTTTTTATGGTTTTTGGGCCAAAAATAAGGACTATCCTTTCTAAAGAAAGACGGATGGCAGCACGGTCCAAAATACACCAAAAACTGTATACCGAAGCCCAACAGTTTTAAAAATAGTTGACGTTTTCATTGACATTCAAGTAAATGGGAAACCTGTCTTATATTTTTTACACAACCTTAGATGATGAACTTCTTTCGTAGAAAACGCTTTTCAATCTTATGAACATTGTTTGTAAGCGAAGCGTTACCATGATATTTGTTATCACGTGCATATAATATGGCAGAAATTGCCTGAAAAGCCATGTACGTCAAAACGTAAAAAGGTCAAAGCAGGAGTTCTTCTGGTGTCACTGTCTTCGAGCTTTTTTAAAATTCAAAAGGGTTGTCAATGATTTTTTGCCATGAAATTAGCTAAACAGTTTGAATTAAACATTGTGCAACAGGCCATTATGCAACCGCAAGTTTTTGCTGGTTCCCGCTGCCAAAAAATATGGTACCCAGTAAAATGTATTTAATAAAAGTGAGAGATGAAGGTACATAAACTTCATAGAACGAAACAGAAAGCTTTAAAAAACCGAAATATCCAAATTACACTAGAGGTTTATTGAATGGCTGACTGACAAGACTTCATTTTTCATTGGATGAATCCAAGCGCAAACCAGTTTTTTTGAGCAAAATTCACTACGAAATATTATGCTTTTTACACGAACACTTTATTCTGTCAGTTACGTAATTATGGCTACGAATTGAAAACGAGTTTGGTAAAGAAAAATCCGGCACCAAGATCAAGTTCAAGTGTTTGATCGATATGAATCTCTGAGCAGTGGCAGTGTCAGTTTATGATCGGATAAATAAAGTCCAGAAAATTTCTTTATTCGTTTGAGAATTCATAGTACTGCAATGAAGACCGTGTTAAAATTGATACCTTTGGTGCTGACACTTTCAGGCCCCAGCCCCATTAATGGTTACCCAAGTCAAACGTCACTTACAGGAGCTTATCAAGATTCTGTGCCGGACCGAGTTATAACAGACTACGAAGCCGTTTTATATGGAGTTCCCGTGGAGCACGGCTATAACGAATGTTTCTCAGAAGCATGGTTGAGCGAGGGTTCAAAAAATGGTTTGTGTAGTGTTCCTGGATGCCCTAAAAGTGAAGCTGGAATACCCTGGGTTTACTACGGAAACCCACCAAAATGTTACTTGGCTGGGGAAGAAGGACCTTGCACTCATTATGAAGTTCTCAAACTGGTTAATCAATCCCCGTATGGAGTTTGCAGCTGTAAATGTCTGGACGGGATTATTCAAAGTTTACAAGGAGACAACGCGGAAGTTTGCGTGCTTTATTATGAGGAGTATACCTTTATTCCAAAGGAGAACAAATGTTTTAAACTAAACACTGAGGTATGTTCAGCCAACTTGCACATAACTTCAAGATTTCTGTAAATACCAGGTCCTTCTTCGACTTTTATATAGGGCCCATGTAAGTCCAATCACTTGCTAGTTAAATCTGAGAATACATCGGAAATAGTTTGTGAGAGGATAACATATCCGGAGGGTAGCCGTCTTCATCCGGAGGAATCTTGGGTAGACGCAATTGGATTGGTTCCACCTTCAGCAAGCAAGTTCTGTCCAGATGGGTCACGATATAGCCACTTATTACGTCGGTGCATTCAAAAGCTATCCTTAAACGATAAAGCATTTAATAAGAATGTTTACACTTACATAGGGTAAGTTGCCTTGAGTTTATTGTGTACCGTCCTATATGTATTATGGGAGTTGTTATTGAGTGTTTTCTTGTAATATGAGTTTCATAAAGGTAACCACTTTGGTAACATTGCTTTCTATTTCAACATTAAATGTTAAACCAGCAATCTATCATTAAAATCGTTGGTTTCAAATTAAATCACATAATTGACATTACGTAAATGGAATTTACGAGATTTGAAAATATAATTTGTAAGTGAGCATCTACCTTTTACTAAAGTAATTTGTAATTAGTAATTACAATTACATGATTGCATTTTCAAAAATTTCTCTTCAATTCACCAGAAATTCTCAACATTTCTTCACTAAATTCGAATCAAATGTGTCCCTAAACCTGCTTGGGAAGCTTCCAAATTGACATTTCCATCGATAAAATAATATTAGAAAATTTAAGAATGCAGGTCGCAGACAGGTATTCCTTCCAATCACTTCCTTCAAGCTCGCTGATCGCTATATGCGTGCATACGTTGGTTAATCAAGCGTCAACTTAAGGTATCAAATTTCACTTGTAGTTATTTGATAGTGATTGTTGGTTATGATTATGATATCGTATATAAGGTACATATTGAATAGTCAAATGTACACGTGAATACGAACTTTAGCAACCATTTCATCTTAGAAGAAAAACTGAGCAGCCAACGTTTTTTAAAGTACGTGAAAATTAGAATGTAAGGTAGTTACCATCTTCCATTCAAGTTAATTAAATGTTCACCTCTTTAATGTACTAAAAGCTATTGATAAAGATTGATAAAATTATTATATACAAGTACGAATTGAACATCTTGAAATGATTTCTCCTATATTTTTCATTTCCCAAATTCACATATCCCATATGTGCTTTTCAAATAGGGAAATTTCCCAATATTTTTCTACTACTGAAATATGTAGCTTTTCCAATCTATAGACAAACAATATAAGTTCTGCATAATGCAAACCACCCTGTACGCCTCAAACTGCTTAAAAATGTAGCTATATAATGAGAGCATGTAAGCTATTACGTGCTTTAAAAAAAGGATATTTTATGAATGATAAGCATATTTTTTTTATTTGTAAAGAAAAATCTATTGTGTTCATGACGTGTGGCTTTGAATATTGTAATTGCATGCGCATATTGGTTAAATTGTGTGTTGGAGAGTTTAATAGTTGAACATATTGGAATATTCCTATATTTGATACGACACATATTGTAAACATCTTATATGGAAATGATCCTAGCACCGTTTCAAACTCGGCAAGCGCCCGATGTCATGCCAGTGTCTCCAGATCATTAATGCATTGTTCATATTGAGTATCATTAATTATGGGATGTAGTTTTTAATAAAACTAACATGCTGTAATTCAAAATTCTGGAAACCTCAAATACATTTAACGAGATACACGTACCTAAAGCAAGATGCTGTTTTTCTGTGGCACTCCTAGAAGACATCATTACCGAAGCATAGCTGGGTTAGCAAGGATAATAATAATGATTCCCACTAATGATACACACTGTACTCAATGATCAATCCAGGTTGTTGATCTAGCTATCTGTAATATTTGCATAGCTCACTCACTCAGTGTGATTTGGACATGTCCAAATTGCTATGGAAAAACTTATGTTGCTACAAGAGCGAAGGTAAACCTCTCAAAAACTAACACTGAAAGAATATTTACGTCAAGCAGCTGACTGCACTATACACAGTTTCCTCAGTTTAACAAAAAAGTTAATAGTAAATTGATACGTTAGCAAATCTCCGTGGATTAGAGAATGAAATTATTGGACCTGTTGTCTTTCCACAATATTTCTGTAAGTAAACAATAAAAAACATTCAACACAATATTTTCGATGCGCTAATAATGTAATCTCTTCTTATTTTTAGTGAATATTAACTGAAATTTTTGGAATCGAAGACTCCGATTCATGGAGCCCACAAAATGTTGACCTACTGTGTATTCTGTGATAAGACCTTTACACAAAAACAGGGCTGCGATATGCATTTACGAATACACATTGGCGAAAGACCATACTGCTGTAAATTGTGCTCATGGGACTTCAATTCATTAACAAACCTTCGGAGACATCAAAATACCCATTCCGAGAAAAACACATTTCCCTGTCCATTGTGCAAGAAGATATTGGGCGCTAAAGACTCGCTGAAGATGCACATCAGTAGGGTCCACTCCCCTACCAGATTTTTTCCATGTAAAACTTGTCCAAAGAAGTTCAAATCTTTATCCGACCTTAGGAGACACACACACCAGATACATTCTACGAACCGAATCAAGTACTCATGTCCAGTTTGTAGGAAGATTCTACTTCAAAAAGGTTCCTTTGAGTCGCATTTACAAATGCATTTGGAACTACCCAAAGAGAAAGCATTTCCATGCAAGATCTGCAACCGGAACTATTCAAATAAATACAGCTTCAGAAAACACAAAAGAACTCATTTTGAAAGAGAAAAATTACAATGCAACCAATGATCAGCCTGGGTTTTCGATATGCGCCGGCATTATGTCAATGTTCATTGTGAAACAAAGGAAATGTCTGACTGTCCATTCTGTCTCAAAAAATTCAAATCGTTTCATAAATTGAATGAGCATTTCTGGATACATACCGGCGATAAGCCGTTCAAATGTGACACTTGTGGAGAGCGATTTACTCATTTAAGCACTTCAATCAGACATAAAACAAAGCATTTGATTGTGAACGCAAAAAGGTGGTTTGTGTGTTTTGCCGTGAGGAAATTCAGCATTTCCAGGGATTAAGGGTCATTTCCAATCACATACACACGAACACCCTTACTTTTGCAAGATTTGCGGATCCGAGCATAAATCAGGAGGAGCTTTAGCTGGACACAGGCGTAAAGGCCATCAACTTAATGTATGAAAACAATAAAAAATAGTCTCGATTCGTATCAGAGTTTCCAAAGGAGAAAATTACAATTGAAGCGATGCATTCATTTTGAGTCTCCCTGCACTTGGACGGTGCGTAGTTCTTGATTCCTTTTCAATTAGGACTTAACCATGTAAAACACCCTTTGTATAATTTGTAAGATAACTTTTATTATAAAAATTATATGGTTGCGTTTTGGCACGGTATTTTTCGAACAACAGTGGGCAACAGTACTTGAATTGGTTTATTTTGTTTACAATTTTAAAACTAACGAACTATTGAAAAGAAGAATTGATCATTGAAAAATTTGACAATAAAGAAGTGAGTGTTTATGGATTAATGTGATGGTTTAATACCATCTAAATCATCAAATCGAACATTCTATATAAATCTTAAAACAAAACGCCCGACCACTGAAATATAAGCCCGACCAAAATTAAAGAATAATATTGTTTATTAGACGACAATAATAAAATGTCGTAAAACATCTAGTTCTTGACAACATCTATAAATGGATGTCGTGAACTCTGACTGAATAACTACAAACTAAATAACGATGTTCTTTGTATCAAAACAAACATGTTGAGCTAAAAGTAAAAGTGAACTTCAATCGGAACCAACTAAATATGTGCTGGGTGGTTGAGAATCATCGTTCTATATATTATGTATGCATATACATGTGAATTTTCTTAGGATAAAATTGCGGATTTGTGTTAGTGCCGATATCCGAAATGTTATAAATTTTTGCAGTTTTCACATACATTGTCCAAATCGTCCAATTAAATTTTAATCTGGTAGGCAATTTTAATCCGCCAGTCTTTACTCTAGCAAACCCCAAAGAGACGTTCACAGCTTCCGAATCCTCTCCCTTCTGCATGAATATATTTCAAGCATTTGGTATGTATGAAATTGCGTTTACATTTAACTAAATGTAATAAGCAACAAGTCTTGCCTGACTGCAAAAACAATCATGGAATAAAATTATTGCAAATAAAAATGTGTTTTATTTATTTAAGTGCAATTCTCATAAGGCATATTATATGCTCCGTTGTGGTGTAGTGAACATCAATTATGAATTTCCTACCGAGATCATACAAGCCACTGCTCACCAAACTCATCACAGATTCTAGAA
>JAAXOA010002970.1:0-12253 GCA_036561885.1 Salina celebensis
ATAATTCTCTTCTAAATCAGTTGTGGACGTGATTATTGACAAATCGTTGGAATTATCTGATGACCATAGTAGACTATCGTTGTCTCCATCCTCCATATCCATGCTAAACGCTTTTGACAGGCTTCCCTAAATTCCAAACAGATTTTCATTCCATTCTCCTCCATCCTTCACTCGGATCGAAATCCACAGGTCTGTGTCAGCTGACATGTACTTTGTTTTTGTTACATGGTGTTTTTTTGCTCAAAGTGGAGTTGTTTGGATTGGATGCGTTTTTCTGTAAATGCAGATGCTTTTTTTTAAACATTCGAAAACAGTTGAAAAAATGTCCATCTTTTTTTTATTTACAACTAATTAATATTTTTATTTACTACTTTTGTTAATTTTTACCAGTTTATCATTATAGTCTTTTTTTCTTTAAAGCATTTCCGTTAAATTTATTAAAACCGTTTAATACAAAGTCAGAAAAACTCATCGATGAGTTAGTGATCATAAATACTTTTAACCTAAAAAGAGTTTTTTCGTACACTCCTCACTCCTCAGTTCATTTAGTTACAACTTAAGTTAAAAATTCATACAACAAAAAGTACATCAGTCGAATTTCCTACTGTTCCGGTGAATATTTCTCAAAGGGGATGCGGGTGCGGGCGTTCTTCAACCGCATGCGTCTGGAGCCGACTCTCTTCTTTAAGGGAATTTCCAAGGGACGATGTGTTGGTGTCTGCTGTAACCTTTTGAATCAAAATTATAGAAAGGTTAACCAAACGATTTGGGTATTAGTAGTGGAGCCAATTTCAAAAATGGATTTGAGTTTTCTTACTTTCTCGACTTTTTTGGTCTTCGCACATTTGGTGTGGCGTCTACTTGGTCACAACAAGAACATGAACGCTTGCAAGAACGCCCGTATCCACTGTCACTCTCGCGAGAACGAAGACCGTAAGAACTTCTCACTGTCTTCATGTCTGATCCCACGTCTGCTGAATTCACTGGTGGTTCATTTTCGTCGGGATTCACTAGGGGTGTAACGGAATTATTCTCTAGTTTCCTCCTCTTTACGATTTCGTCTGTTTCCTCATCCGTGGACTTTTTAGTGGATGAGGTACTTGGTACGATTACTTTCCTGTCCATGTCGTACATTGTAGGACCTTCTTCAGTTTCATGGCTCCGTTTCAGTGCTGCCGTAGAAGGCCCTATAAAATGGAAACAACCAGTTAATTACTTGCACTTCTTGAGACCGTTATCTCCATGTCTTTTTATTGCGAAAGTCAAACGTAAACTATTTTTATGAACCTGGAACGGGAGCTTCCGGTTGGGAGGAGTTGGAGTCAAGAAAATTCCCGGGCATTAGCATTAAATCCACAAGATCCACCGCCTGCACGCCGAGGTAGGCTGCCTCAGACCTATAATAACTTGCAGTTTCTGCTTTCGTAAAGACTTTTCCCGGATCTTCTTTGGCATTTAATTGTTTCTCCTCCCTGTCTAGAAATTCATCGAACCAATTCGGATTCCATTGAGCCGATCCAGTTTGGTTGGCTCTCAGGACGCTTACGTCATTGTTCTGAATTTCTTGGGCAATGTCTAATAATTCAGATAACCCTGTCCAAAGTGGGTCCTCCCAATAGTTAGCTGGGATTTGGTTATGGCAACTTGGATCCTCCATTGCTGCGGACAATTCCTCGGGATATTCCCTAGTAAAATCCCTCCTTCAAAAAATATTACGACTAGTTTCGACTGCAGACGAAGTTCGAATGATCCCCAGATAAGATGACGCTTTGTACCTTGGTGTATCTAGTAAAACCGCCATTTTCTACGGTAAACTAATTTAAATGCGTTTGTGTTCAGAGAAACTCGATTTTGAACAAAGGAAAATTCGAGTTTGTGGATGCATTTTTGTTTGTATTGCGATTTGCATCCATTGGACCGATTCAACCGGAGTGAACACGAACTAATCATGCATCTTATCAACATATCTGCTACAATATTCCATTGTTCTCAAAATAGTGAATTCAGAACTGCAATACTTTTGAACTTTATTGAATAAGAATTGAAAACAAATATAGAACTTATTTAGTGAACATTCTTCCTTAAGTTTGCATTGTTACTCTACACTTTGATTTCTGTTTTGGCAGGATTTTTGGTAGAAGCACAAAATGACCAAGGTACTTCTATTCAAATGACATCAGTAGAAGTTTGGTGTCTCATGGACTTGGGTTGGTTCGTCTCCAAAAGTTGTACCTTGTGCGGAACGGGTCGTCAATCATTTTAGGGTTCAGGTCAAGGTCAAGTAAGCGAATCTGTGAAAATCTGTTTGTACTGGAGGGAATAGGCTTCCAAACGTCTAGAATACGCCTTCCAACGACATCATCAATGCTAGATTTGAAACCACTAGCTGTTGCAGATTTGAGCAAAAATGGTTTTCTAAACAGACATGAAGAATTGTAGGTAAGGAAATTGTTTTGTAAACTTGACTTCTTTCAACGCATTAACAAAACCGAGTACTTTACCCGTATGTAGCAAAGTTGGCCCAAATATTCGTCATCATTCTAGACATTTGAAGTTCAGGATCACCTTGCTGTAATGTTTCATACTGAATCGTGTTGTTGAGTAGATAAATGAGATCGATCTGAATGGGCAACTCCTGCAATCAATTCAACAACAAAAAAATGCTATAATTTCGCTGCTAAAACCGGCAATTTGATGCTAAAAGTTTTGTTGTTTGGAGGACTAAATGGCGTACCCCAAGTATCTGACTTTTCATCAACAAGCTCAACACTGCTATAGCGACCTTGATAAGTCAACATGTAGCCGTACACAGGAGCTCCAGTGAACCTTGAATGGTATCAGCATTGCCTCCAACCCGCACTCTAGAAAGTACCTATCACCAATCATCTTAAGAGATAAAACAAACAATTGTAAAACATCCTTATAACAATAGTAAAGATTTTTTTAAAACATTTGTTTTGTAGTACGTTCGAAAAGTTGTGCCTTGTCTCAAATCCAAACTGCTTCACTCCCATGTAAAAATCCCAAACTTTCTTTGTTTTTGTTTCATCCAAGGCTAAAAGTTGTTGACTCATTTTACCCCATTGTTTGTTCACTTTACTGACCATTCCTTGGTCCTGTATTATTGCTGCGGTTAGCCAAGACAGCTCATTCTTGTTGAAACCAGTAATCCAAGGAACCTTTGAGGCTCTTCCTTTCCTATAAATGTCTTCAGGTTTTTGAGTCAAAAATGCCCCTGAATGAGGATACTCTAAAGTCGGGCCAAAGGTCATCATTGGAAATCCATTCCAGTTGAGATCTACACTAGCTAAAACCTCTGCGGATACATTTTTTAGGCACTCCACCATTTCCCTTGGTCTTGTACTGCAGTTTAAACTCTTTCCGAGCTGTTTTGCTTTCATCTGCATGCCTTCCATGACACTCCAGGAGCACATGGCAGACCCACTTTGAGAAATAGCACGATCAAACAAACCTCTCGCAAGAGGAGACACCATTAACAACTGAACTATTCCGGCACCTGTTGACTGACCAAATACCGTGATGGATTTTGTGTCGCCTCCAAAGTTGTGAATATTTTGTTTCACCCACTTTAAAGCTAGGACTACATCTTTCAGTCCCGCATTCCCGGGTGCGTTATGATCTCCCGTAGATAAAAATCCAAAAGCGCCTAGGCGATAATTCACCGTTACCAAGATAACATCTTCCTGGTCCAGTAAGTATGAAGGTCCATAATTAGCACCGGAACTTTAAGGAGATATGCATGGATTAGTCACAGTCTCAAAGTCATTATTCATGATAGTTATGTTATATTTATTTGTGTTATTTACCCGTAGAAAAACAGTCCACCTAGACAAATCAAATACAATTAAAATTTAAAACTTACGTATTTTGTCAATACAAATCATTTAAAAATCGTCCCACTTACCATGAATGAAAATCATAACGGGTAATCGTCGGCCAGTATTATATGGACTCTGTGGCACATACACATTCAAATACAAGCAGTCTTCTTGCCCATGAATTCTCATTTGTTGCATTAAATCCATTTGAACCAAGATAACATCTTCCTGGTCCAGTAAGTATGAAGGTCCATAATTAGCACCGGAACTTTAAGGAGATATGCATGTATTAGTCACAGTCACAAAGTCATGATATGATTAATGGTAGTAAATTTATATTTATTCACGTATTTACTATTTACCCGTAGAAAAACAGTCCACCTAGACAAAATTTCAAATAAAAATTTTTAATATACGTATTTTGTCATTACAAAATAATTTTTTAATCGTCCCACTTACCATGAATGAAAATCATAACGGGTAATCGTCGCCCAGTATTATATGGACTCTGTGGCACATACACATTCAAATACAAGCAGTCTTCTTGCCCATGAATTCTCATTTGTTGCATTAAATCCATTTGAACACACTCCGGACTTTGTTGAATGGCATCTCTAGTTCCACTCCAGGGCTTATTCTTGCGAGGTGCTTTAAATCGAAGCATTCCTACCGGAGGATCTGCATATGGAATCGACTGATAAGCAGACACAGGCCGTCCTGAAACTGTCGTCATTGTAAAACCCCGTAACACTCCATCTTTCACTGTTACTACGGGATTCGTTTGAAATTGAGTTGGAGCTCCAGTAAGTCTACTCGCTCGGGTGGCATTTGCCCGGAAAAGATTTCGATGGCTGGAGTCATGTTGATTATACGGATGAAACCTTTTGAACCATGGTAGCTTTGTTTCCAGGAGAGCGCCACTACTATGTGTGGCACAGTAAAAAACCAATATCAATAGCAAATTTATAAAATGCATGGTTTTTTCTTTAAATATTTATAGGCTGGAAAAAAGACCACAGTTCCGTTGTAGCATCACTAACTGCTGCTAAACGAAGACTATCGAATTGAAAATCGATTTCGCTAATTTGTTGAAAACATTGATAAGCACAGAGTTTGTAAATATAAATTCATATTTTATTAAATAACACCAATTTACTAGCAAGGGTAACTGGAGCGGAGATTTTTTCTGGAAAAAATGGTTCCCATGAAATTGTATTCCAAATTGGAAGCATTTTTTGTAAATTGGCACCGGAAGTACAGGAAACCGGTAGGATTTTCAGGGCTAATTCTCACATACAATTGTTAAGTCCAAAGAAAACTACATTCACAAGACGTACGATGAGAACCTTATGCGAATACCTACGCTTTTATAATTGCGCATACAATGATGCAATGCTGATACGGAATTTAGTATTTCCCATAACATGTATGCAGTTCCGCCCCCAACTATTACGGTTTGATAACCTGTTAGCGCATGCTGATACATCATTTTGATTACTTCAACTGATGATATAACCCTATGAGAAACTATTCTTAAGCCTATGATGAATACTGTGCATTTGACTGTTGCCTGATGATAATCCTTGTTCTTTGTAGGCATTTGCAAACAAAATTACAGGCAACAACATTTTGATTACTTCAACTGATGATATAACCCTATGAGAATATATTCTTAAGCCTATGATGAATACTGTGCATTTGACTGTTGCCTGATGATAATCCTTGTTCTTTGTAGGCATTTGCAAACAAAAATTACAGAGGTACATTTAACGGTCGTCATTGCAATAATAAATCGTTAGTGATTGTGGCTTGAGCAAATTTAGTTTTTAAAAACTTAGGTTAGGTATAAGCATCTGTACAGCTCATAATGCTAGCAAAACAATTGGAATTCGGAAGATTTTTTGCAACCTTCCAAAATCCTAACATAACCATAAGCTGTGGATTTATGCATCTCATTATTACAGTTTACGTCCTTGAATGAATATGCAGTTCTGTACAAGTAAAACAGTTAAATTACACGAGAACAAGTGAATTGACAACGATGTGCGCGGCAGTGGCAAAAGCGAAAAGGATTTAATCTGCCACACAAAATTTACAAATAGTATGTCCATTCTCTGTAAATTGTATCCATCCACAGAGAAAATTTGGCAGCAATAATTCAATATTGCAGATGTTTTCAGAAGAATTTAATGCGCAGAAATAGAGTTAATAATTATTTAGACCACAAAAACTTGGGTCCAGTAATTAACCTCCGGATCACACCATTTCTCGTTCAAAAAGCTTTAATATAAAAGCACACGATGCATTTCTACTCCAAAGAAGTCTCATTAAAATGAAGACATTAGGACCACTATATTTGGTGTCCCTCTCCTGGGGACTCGCCATTGCCGCGATTTACCCAAAAACTTCTCAGATTACAAGAGAATTCGCAAATGTGGAAGTAATTTCCTTCGAAAGACGTTCAACAGAAGACTCGTCGTCATACAAAGTCCGTGTGACTAGCTCAGGAGAAAATCTCGACCTAAACTTGCGTTCCCCGGGTTACTCAATTTTTATCCCGTCATTCCAATATCTGGAAGCTTCCACCGATCCAGTTACCCAAGAACTCCGTCTTGACGACGTGACGCCAGCCGAATCCGAACTAAAATCAATTGAAGACAACTTCTACACAGATTCCACATCAAATGCAGCAGTGTCTCTGAAACATGGGGCAACCCGAGAAACTCCATACACAATTAATGGACGTATCGATTCCATGTCCATAATTCACAACAGTGAACAAGGAGTCCATGAGCTTATCAGAAAGGACACTCCTGAAGATATCAACGACTACATCAACATGAACCGAACGCATGACTCCAGCCAAAACACCTCGAACATTCTCCTCTGCAACTCCTGAAGTTTTTATAATTTTCGATTACTCCAATTCCCGAGTTTTTGGCAACGACCGAACCAAAATTCTAGATTATTTAGGTGTATTTTTCCATGCTATCAATAATCGCTACGCGACCGCCACCGATCCCAGGATATCCTTCAGAATATCCGGAGTTACAGCAGTTACTTCATTGTCTGCCCAGCCTTATATGGAAAACAACAAGGTTTCTGGGGGTTATGACATTAACAAAGTATTAGAAAGCTTATCAAGCTGGACATTTTCGAACAGTAATAGAACACCTAAGTATGACCTGGCCGCATTAATCTCTGGAACGGACATGCAAGCAAAGGACAGCAACGGAAAATATACGTCTGGAGTTGCAGGTTTAGCTTATCTCAAAGCTGCGTGCTGGAATTACACTCAGCAGAAGAGATACTTGGGTACATCTGTTACAGAGGACCGTGGAGGATTTTACGATGGAACTTTTAGTGTTGCCCATGAGTTGGCGCATAACATGGGAGCACCTCATGATGGGGACGGAGATGCTAAAAATTGTCCTTGGAGTGATGGCTACATTATGAGTTATTTGGGATGGGGAACTAAAAATAAATTTTACTTTAGTCCTTGCAGTTTAAGTTTGATGAAAGCGCTGATTGATAGTCAACAAGGGAGTTGTACAAAGTCGCAGCAAAGCTCTGAGCAGATTCCTGTGTCGAAGGATAATATTGGGAATAGGTTGGACATGACGCAGTTGTGCGTTAAGTATACAAACAGCACCCAGGCGCGTCCGGATCCTAATACAAGTGCAGGCGACTTATGCAAGAATCTGAAGTGTAGGTATCCAACTCCAAACAAACCAGCGGGATGGTTTAGTACGATAACATTGAATCATCCTCCTGGTGACGACTCCCCTTGTGGACATGGAGGAAAATGTGTGGATGGCGATTGCGTTGGATCTTCCGGTTAATGATATTTTAATGGGATAAGATGCCATCTGAAGACAAATTAAGACATTTACCTATGTGTAACAGAAATACATAAAACAATTTAATTGCTTAAACATTTTACCAATTTGTTGCACGTGTCACCACATATTGTATTTTACTCATGTGTCCGAACCGCAAAAATATTTTGCAGGTGCAAGTGGAAGACATCAACTCGTAATCATAGCGGTTTCAAACAAATGGCATATTGGAATGTGTGGAAGTAATTTACTCCATAAAGCAATCAATTTGGGCACATGAATGTTGTCTAAATGTAGTTTTCAAAGACGCTGCTTAAACATATTGGCAACACATTGCCAAGTATCCAATTGCTATACGGATAAACTAGACTGAATTTCGGTATTTTCTTGGTTCTTTAATACTTTTCCAATACGATGTTCATTGGTTTTACTGACCAACCCGATGAAAACCGGTTCTGGTTGCAATCCGCTTCCTTTGCCCGGCACATTCTGTTCTGTCCTCTTCAACAGTTGGCTTTTGAAGAACCGCATGGAATACAAAACACAATCCATATCCGTGCTAATGAATCAATTATCTCTCCCTACTTGTAAAATGTATAAATTAAATAGTAAAAAGTTGACTGATTTTCAATTCTTCAATAGTTCTAAGCTACTATGAAGGCAACATTTTTTTTACTCTTCCTATCCTTTCACCTCTGGGGAAATGTCTTATCTGCATTTGCCCCAGAGTCTTCCGAAATTACTAGAGGCCTTGCAAATGTTGAGGTTACCCGTGTAAAGAAAAGATCCACTGATTCACATGAATCTTACAATGTCCGAGTAACTGGTCTAGGTGAATCTGTCGAACTAAATCTTCAATCTCCAAAGTCCCCAGTTTTCTCCCCTTCATTTCAGTACTTGGAAGCCTTAACTGATCCTGTAACCCAAGAGCTTCGCTTTGACGATAGCACCCCATCTCCTCAGGATTTGAAGTCTATCGAAGACAACTTTTACACCGATGTTCCTTCAAACGCTGCAGTATCCTTGAAACGAGGGGCGAATGAAGACATTCCGTACACAATCAATGGTCACATCGATTCCATTTCCATAATTCATGACAACGCCAAAAGCATTCATGAACTCATCAGAAAACGATTTACAAATCGTCTTGTCAACGATTACATCGACCTTGGTCTCAGTTTCCAGCCAGTCAGACAGGCCTCGAGGATTACCTCAGCAACTCCAGAGGTACTTGTTATCTTCGACCACACCAATTCCCAAGTATTTAAACATAACCGAAACAAAATACTGGAGTATTTAGGCATATTCTTTCATGCCGTTAACAATCGTTTCGCAACTGCATCTGATCCCAAAATTTCTTTTAAAATATCTGGAGTAACAGCAATCAAGTCATTGTCCGCACAGCCCTTTATGCAAACCGCAAAAATCAATGGAGGATATGATATCAACAAAGTTTTAGAGAGCTTAATAACATGGGCGTATGCAAACAACAAAGGTGCCCCTACGTATGACGTAGTAGCTTTATTATCCGGAGACGAAATGCTGGCTAAGGATAGCATGGGGAGATATACAACCGGAGTGGCAGGACTAGCTTATCTTGGAGCTGCGTGTATCAACTCGCCCGGGGAAAGAAAATTCTGGGGTGCATCTGTTACTGAGGACAGGGGAGGATTTTACGCAGGGGTTTTTAGTGTTGCTCATGAATTGGCACACAACCTGGGAGCTCCACATGATGGTGAAGGAGACGCTCAAAGTTGTCCCTGGAACGATGGCTACTTAATGAGTTATGAGGGATGGGGTACAAAAAATAAATTTCACTTTAGCCGGTGTAGTTTGAGACTTATGAAAGCGTTCATTGACAGCTCGAAAGGAAGCTGTACAAAGAGACAAGACAGTAAAACTCGGGATGTTCCAATTTCTAAAATCAATGCTGGACAAAAAATGAGCTTGCGACAATTGTGTGTTAAATACACAAAAAGTCCCCAGGCTGTTCCAGATCCTGAGACAAGTAGCAAACAACATCTGTAAAAATCTGAAGTGCAAATATCCAGCTCCAAACAAGCCGGCCGGGTGGTTTACTATTGTAACGTTGAATAATCCGCCTGGCGATGACACGCCCTGTGGAAACGGTGGAAAATGTGTCAATGGCGACTGTGTCGGGTCTTCTGGTTAACTTTACGTACTTCAATTTGGATAATACACCATTGACATTCAGTTCCCAAGATAAAAAATATGAGCAATAAACTACAATACATTATAATATAAACGAAATGTATATTAAATGATTCCATTTCTCGCCCCTTTCACAGATCGTGTTTCGCCGCATATTTCATTTTCATTATGCCTAAAGTTGCAACGCTAATATGTTCAGCAGGTGGGTGGAAGCCACAAATTATCCCGTAACGATAACGGTTTCAGAAAGTAATACCAGCTTGTAGCTTATTTAAAACAGTAAAATTTATGTATGTAAATAGTAAGATAGTTCCTCGAGACAGTTTAGCCATTAATTGGTTGGATAAATGCTCTTAAAAGTTTGTTAAAGCGCTGGTTAAGACTAAACAATAACTTAGTTAAGGAAGATTCATACATCTTGTAACTTCTTGTCAGTAAGGTGCTTAGGCAAAACTGCAATATGCAGCATATGCTATACTCGAAGGTACATCGCCATTCAGAGTCTACTAAATAAACTAACATATTAATCACTAATGACGTATTTACATTTGACCAATTGACATGGAACAATTAGGATAGGTTGATAAAGGTTGATCTTATACGGATTGTACAATGACCAATTGACAATTCATACTGGTGAAACATAAGTACGAGTTACTCATTTCGCGTTGTTTTACTGGCATGCAAGATTACAGGCAGAATCGGCGAAAACCATGATGCCACAGCCACTGGACATAGCCAGGTTTTGGTCGTATTGAGCGATTGGTTGATATAAATCCGTTTCCAGTTTCCTCTTTTTACATTCTTCGGTCTCCTCGAGAACCACAAAACTCATAATTGTTCTAATGAATCAATTATCACAGGAACTAAAGTACGTAAACTGTGAGGCGGACAACACAGCGTAAAATGGGTATCATATCTAAACTTTCAATCCTGTGATAGTTGCAGACAATATGAGAGTAACGATTTTTGCACTGCTCTTTGCTTTTGAAACCTGGGGAAATGTCTTTCCTGCCTTTACCCCAGAGGCTTCTGGAATTACTAGAGGCCTTGCAAATATTGAGGTTACCCGTATGAAGAAAAGATCAACGGATCTGTTTGACTCATATAATGCTCGTATTTCCGGTTTAGGTGAATCCGTCGAGCTGAATCTTCAATCTCCAAACTCCTCTGTTTTCTCCCCTTTATTTCAGTACTTGGAAGCCTCCACTGCTCCTGAAAACTTTGAGTTGCGACTTGACGATAACACTCCAACGCAAGATGAGTTGAAGTCTATCGAACAAAATTTTTATACTGACGTTCCATCAAACGCTGCAGTATCCTTGAAACGTGGGGCAAATGACGACATCCCTTTCACAATCAATGGCCACATTGATTCCATTTCCATAATCCACAACAATGAGAAAGGCGTTCACGAACTGATTAGAAAAGGATTTGAAACTGATCTTGTCAATGACTATATTGACCTTGGCTTTAGTTTCCGACCAGCCATGCAGGCTACGAAGATTACTTCAGCAACTCCAGAGGTGTTTGTGGTCTTCGATCACGCAAATTCCCAAGTGTTTAAACACAATCGAAACAGAATACTGGAGTATTTAGGCATATTCTTCCATGCCGTCAACAATCGCTACGCGACAGCATCTGATCCCAAAATCTCTTTTAAAATATCTGGAGTTCTAGCAGTCAAATCCTTGTCCGCACAACCATTTATGGAAACCGCTAAAATCACTGGAGGATATGATATCAACAAAGTTTTAGAGAGCCTCTTGACTTGGGCTTACGCCAACAACAAAGGCACTCCTACGTATGACGTGGTTACTTTGATATCTGGTGCAGAAATGCAAGCAAAAGATAGCAAGGGCAAATACACGACGGGAGTGTCAGGCTTAGCTTATCGTGGCGCTGCTTGTAGGAATACTCCGGGGGAAAGGAAATTCTGGGGTGCATCTGTTAGTGAAGACAAGGGAGCATTTTACACAGGCGTCTTTACTGTAGCTCATGAGCTGGCACACAACTTGGGAGCACCACATGACGGTCAGCACAGTGCTCAGGCTTGTTCTTGGAATGAGGGTCACATCATGAGTTATGCGGGATGGGGTACAAAGAACAAGTTTTACTTTAGCAGGTGCAGTTTACGTCTTATGAAGGCATTCATCGATAGTCCGGAGGGAAGCTGTACAAAGAGACAAGATAGTAAAGCTCGGGATATTATTCCAATTTCGAAAGTCAATGCTGGCCAAAAATTGAGCATGCGACAATTGTGTGTTAAATACACAAAAAGTCCACAGGCTGTTCCAGATCCTAAAACAAGTGCAGACGAACAATGTAAAAATCTGAAGTGCAAACATCCCATACCGAATAAGCGTGGTTCTTTTTGGATTTCAACATTTCGGCCTCCAGGGG
>JAAXOA010002971.1:0-12253 GCA_036561885.1 Salina celebensis
ATCGTTCAGCGGGGGTGGCAACTGGCAATTGGCTTTTAGTGTCCCACAACAAAAGCTGTGACGTGTGTGACTGCACCACGGAAGATTTAAAGAATCAAAAGATTCCCTTCTCTCGCCAAAAACATAACTTTTATGATGGGAACCTGTGCCAGTACGAAGAAAGTCAGAAAAAATCTTTATGACTTTTATTCAGAGTTGTGTGTGTATTCTTTGGTGATAAATACAATAACTTCTTATACCAATACGCTTGATTTCTCTTGAATCAAAATGCTATTGTGCTGCTTTTATTGCACCCAAGGAAAATATCATGAAGAAAAAAAAATAGGTAAGAAGATTTGACCACTTGATTTTACATGCAAAGTCAAAGTTACACTGAAATGGAGCCGCATTGACTGACAAAGTCAATAGTTAAAATTTTATGCAACGTCAGATCGGCTGTGTGTGTGATCATTGCATACTGACATGGGGGTCAGGAAAAGACAAAAGAATGATAATGTGAGTTCCTTCCTCTTGAATGATGTATCTCATTCAACTTTTATACCCACACCAAATTCAAATGTCAAGCAAACACCTTCTTTTCTTGAAACATTTTTTCGGTATGTTTATGATCAAAGCGATTATGGATTGACTGGAGCTACGTAATGATCTAGATTCATGTAGCCCTATCTAATCTAATCTGTTGTACTGTGTGATGATCCATATTCCGGATTTGTCATCATATTCATATTTATCAGATATTTTTTTCCCACGCGCTCACTACAAAAAGTTGTCTTGTTTGTTTATTTTGAAGCGCTACTACGTGTATTTCCTTCCGCCACACAGCAACATTTTTGCGTGTGATATCTCACTTGAGTGACAGTTCTATCCTGTAGTTCTTTGTTAGGAGTGGTACTTCAAGTGCGGAATCTTTTAATTTTCGGTAAATATGAAACAAAGTAGGAGGTGTTTCTACTTAGCATCGTAAATAAGCATGATAATCGCTTAATATTTTTATTCTTTTGCATATCTACCGCATAGATAATCTACAAAAATGATAAACTCAATTATGACATACTTCGTTGGGGTTTCTTTTCCCAAGTAAAATCTTCAGAAAGAAACTTAAAATTCTAGTCCTTGGCATAATATTTTCCTTGGACTAACTCTCTAGTTCAAAATTGAATACAATTTTTCGTAGAATAGTTAGTTTCTATAATCCTGGCAGTGTAGTTAAAGAAATATTGTTATGTCCATATCACACTTTAAGGTTTAAAACCTGACGTTTTGGACGGCACCAACTGTGCTTTTTTTTGTACCTGCTCCAGTCATTTAGGAGGTGGGTTAACATTTCAATTCAAAACATTATTTCGAAACTTGACTAGCTGTCTAACAGCACTGACGTGGAGGTAAATCTTCAGAAAAAACTTAAAATTCTAGTCCTTGGCATAATATTTTCCTTGGACTAACTCTCTAGTTCAAAATTGAATACAATTTTTCGTAGAATAGTTAGTTTCTATAATCCTGGCAGCGCAGTTAAAGAAATATTGTTATGTCCATATCACACTTAAAAGGTTTAAAACTTGACGTTTTGGACGGCACCAACTGTGCTTTTTTTTTGTACCTGCTCCAGTCATTTAGGAGGTGGGTTAACATTTCAATTCAAAACATTATTTCGAAACTTGACTAGCTGTCTAACAGCACTGACGTGGAGGTGCAATGCAATGTGTATTCTTTTTCTATGGGAAAATTTAGAAACGTCCTTTCACACTTTGAATTCTGTACCCTTATCGTCTTGTAAAAAAATAGTTTGAAAACTCTATCACATCTTGTGTTCCCTGCGTTCTGAAAAGTTGCATTGATATACACAAGACACTGTTTCTTTTGATACACTTGATGATGATGTTTTGATGGGAAATGTTATAAAAATGTACAATATCCTTCTTGGCTGAACACGGGATACATAAGGGTCATAAAGCCATAAAAACGTTTAAGGAGTAAAGATGGGTGACCGCCCATAGTTCCTGAAAAAAAAATCGATTCTAAATTTTTTCCATCTTTCTTCGCTAGTGTAATTTTAAGCAGTTTGTGGATTCTTAATAATAATGTCACTATTGTGCTCCTTGTGTAATACGTAGAGGCTATCATCTTTTACGTCGTGTTCAAAATGGCCCATCTTACACTTTTGAAATGTGCTTTAGCCTGGGTGTTATAAAACGTACTGTGCGTTTTCACCTACCACGAGGCAGTTTCCCCTGACATGGTGAGACATAAAAGATTTATGAGCTTAGTGCAACAACTTTTAAACCAGCTAGAACTATAATGTTCTATGTAATAATCATTTTGATATTATGTACGCGTGAACAACGTAATGAATTCCTTGTCGCAAGCTTCAACCATGTACAGCAATTTCCATAAAGCTACTTGGGTCGGGAAAAAAATATGTTAATTTTGTTATGCTAACTCCATTTGCCAGGAAACCTGTTACACTGACAGAGCACTTTTCTTAGTCCCATGGAGGGCTCTTAAAGAAGAGCATGTGGCCACTATTAACAATCAAAAGTAAGCAATAATCACATATGCCTGCCTTTTACAACTATTAACCTGTTCCAAGAGAGGTGCTTGGTCAACCCTTGCAATGGGATAGTAAACATAATAAAAATGTTAAAATGGTAATCAATGCTACAGCAAAAACGATATGTACACAGATATTATTATAAAAATAGGTTTTTAATATTTTCTTTCCTCTCTAGTCTGGTAATCTCCAGTTACATAATCTGAAACTGCAATAGAGAATGCGTGACAGTGATATGATGCCGATCATTTGTTAACTGTCTCAGTAAGAGGCAAAAAATTAATGGATGCATATTGTAATTCTTTATATAATCCATGAATGAAAAGTCTTCTGTTCTAGTGAAAAAAAAACGGCCCACGGTTGAAGACAAAGAGAATGTGGTACTTTTATTTACACACATACCTGCAGTTATACCTCCAGAAGGCACTTCATTTATGATGATCTAGATAGATTGTAAAAGTAAACTGTAATCCTCACCTTTGATTTCAATTGAAGCGTGTCGTTATTAATTGTTTCGATTTAATCATTTGTGGCTTAGAGCTTCATAATCCTATGAGCTTTGCACGAAGTCTCGTCATTGTTGCCTTTTATAGCAGAATGAAAAATCACTCGTTAGAGTTTGGTCTTGCATAACATTTCATGAAGTTTTACATATACCTTTCAAAACTAGACTAACAGTTTAAATATCTTACATCTTATGAATAAGTCTGGTCTGCTTGTAAGCTTCGTTTTACAAAATTTGCATATTATACGACTGTTAGCCTAGTTTTTATAATCCAATGCTACATTATTTTTCAATTTCGCCTTTTCCATATCCAATAGTCAATACGGCCCTTGATGTTTGCAGATTGTTTATCCAACAAATGCGACAAAGAAGAGCTTAAATTGAAAAGACACCCACATTATTTTGTAATCGAATCCATGTAAATTTCAATAGCGACCGCACAGGGTCCTTGACTAAAAGACATCCTACAAAGAAGATTCTCACGTGATATTAGCGTACACAGATCTTTTACATTCATAATGACAAAAGTACGCAGGTTGCACAGAGAAGTCGGAAAATCTCAAAAGAAACCACTTATTGCATTAAAACATCTTAATCTTTGATTCCAAGTACATTTATCCATAATCTAAGCTGTGCAATTCACAGGGCCCAATTGATGACTCTATCGTCACGGCATTTCACACGGGTTGAAATGAAAAGTTCCCAAAAAAAAAACTCCTCTAAAACTTGCAGACAGTAACATAAAGCGAAATTCACAAAGAAGCAGTAGGGTTACCAGAGAAGAGGCAAAAGAGACATCATTTTCAGCGGAAAAAGTAGGCGGAGAAACTTTTAACGTGTTTTCATTGTGTGCTAACTATCTCTACTACAATCAGAGAATAGAACAGTGCGATCGCAGCGTTTTTGCTCTTTCTGTATTTTTATCTCTTTCTTGAGTACCTTTTACCAAGACCGTTTCCACCGCTGGGCTTGCTGAACTCATCTACGAGGATCCTTTGACTTCTCACTGTTGTAACCCGTATCGAATCTTCCTTTGCGACACCATGCCGTCCTAAAGGCTGGTAAATAGGAGAGAGCTCTGGTATTGTTCTCTACTCCATGATCATTATTATTTACGTATGCACGGACCAGGTAAAAACGTATCTGTTCAGGTTTGAATTCCAGAGAAATATTTACTACAAAAACATGATTGAGATTTCAACAACATTCACTCCACACACATTCCTTGTCATTTTCAATTGAATGGACGTGAAAATTTATAGATATAGTTTTCGGGAAAGATGAAAAAAACAAAATCGTTTTTAGAGAGCGCAAAAGACTGTTATTGAATGCTAAAAAAGGTAGTTGGATAGATTTTTAGAAGAGAATGGGAAGCTACAGCATGCGACTCTGTGTGTGACTTGTCGTCTCCTCTATGGCTTGTTGAAAGCCGATTTCACGCATGATGATGGAAGTGTTTTCATGGCATGTATTGCTCATCTGGTGGTAACTAATATTATGCATTCATTTTTATTCGTTGGAATTTTATGTCAGAAAATTATCTGTGAATATAACACTAAAAAATGTGTGTTAACAGTATACAAGGGTTTTTTCGTAGATGACAATGTGTAGAGAAGAAAATTCATTCCGATAAAATAATAATAATAAATATGACTTGTTCTCACCTTGCGTCATGTGATGCTAGGTGCGTGAAAAATATTCGACTAATAACAAAAAATATATACATACATGGTTTGTCTTAAAATGAGGTTTTTTTACTCTATAGAAATGTATATATTTCTCTGTTAGAGTGAAATGGACGGTTTAAGTGTTTATGATAATGATGATGATGATCTCACCAGACAGCGCGGCGCAGTCAAATGCCTAAAGGAATGCTGTTCTGATTTTTTCTCTTCGTGTAAATAATCACTGCACCTGATCTTTCCCCTAAAGAATCTGAACTGGAAAGCCAGCATGCGAGATGGTATGCGTTTCATATTAAATACTTTAACTGCTCGTCTAACCTCAAATCTATTAAGTACCAAGAAACTTGAAACGAAATAGATAAGCCTGTGTGAAACCGATCATCACTAGTATCACTGCTCTACAGATATCGGTATTTTTGTTGTACTTGTTCATTCAATTCAAGTTCCCATAGAGTGAGCCAAACAAGAGAAGAGTCAAACTGTCTAGGAAAATCAAGTCGGAACCGTTACAAGTATTAAGCAATATGTCCATATCAAACAGAGAATTGTAAAAACATTTGACCGCTATTCATATCAAAAGATTCCCCCATGAAAAAAAAGGCAATATCCTTTGAACGTATGTAACAAACACCTGAATGAGCACGTCACACTGGTAATAAAGTTTCGCCGATGACTGCTTGATCTTTTCTCGCTTTCAGGTTTTATTTTTTTCATATTATTTTCATTTTTTCGGCCAAAATATTTCCATTAATGGATCCGTGAACATGAAGCAAACATGGGCTTCCCAGTGTGAATAAATTACATTTTTCAAACATCCATTTTTTACCCTATTATATGAAACATTGCACTGGATATCTAAAAAGTGAACTAGTGAAACATGTTACTTACCGATTTACAAGCAATGTGTGATTCTTTTTTACATCTAGTTTGCTCCTGCTCTTTTTTTATATCATAATGACGTGTTTCAAGCAGATCATTTTTACCTTTTACTTATTACGCTCGGTTGATTTCGTTGGTTTTTTGTGTGGGTTCACATAAGTGTTTTAAGAGGGTTTACTGAGTGGATGCATAAGTGTAAAAATATGCTACTTTGCCCATGTTATCCCAGCGGTAGTTCAGTTTGGAAGGATCATCAACATCACACCTCACCGCAGCAAAAATTACTGGTATAAGCCTTTAAGAGTCAGAGATTATTTCTCATTTTTACGTAACCTTTTTTTTATATCTGAAGGATCCTTTTAAACTTGACTGGAATTTGGGAATGATGAGGATCAGTTGAACGATTTATGCATAATGCATTATTATTTAAAACGATTTGATGGAAACATTACAAGAATGAAGACAGGTCGAATGAATATAAAGACATTTTTAAATCCTAATATTTTTCCTGATGACTTGTCCTCCAATGACAGATGAATAATAATATTATAGATAGTGTTAGTACCAAATAAAGTAATTCCCTTCAGGTAATCTCGTGTAAATTCACCGTTATTCAAAACTAAAGGAAAACTGGTGCAACTTTCTAAGCGCTTTATCGACAAAATTCCTTAGCATAAAGCGAAGATGAGTGGTTATCGGTATTTGATAAATGAATTGATCAGTACAAAGGGCTCTTTTCTTTGCTAAGAGTAATCTTCTTCCGATTTTTTCAGAAGCTGATCTCCTTACCAGAATTGTTGTGAACTATTTCATGCAAAAGTTGAACCACGCGCATATTTGTTTCATTCTTTGGCTCATTATGTTTACCTCCCAGGGAAGCAGTATGGTTAATTAAACAAAAGGTAACATTTTGCTTCATGCCTCACTGGTGATGAATGAAATGGGTATAAACGTTAACGGTTTTGTTCAGGGTTGTCATTACTAGCTTCAATAACAAAACTACAAAACGTAGGGAATCCTTGTGAATCTAACGATAAACAGCGAGAGAAAAACCATAATGATACAAAAACTTTTCAACTAAGGAACATAACATTATGGCCAAACGCTTTTCCTTCATGCGATTATGTGAATAAGCACCCTTAGCAAAATCAATGATATTCAGTGTAAATCGCACCTTTCCCTCCTTCATGCTCCTTTTTTCGTAACGTTGACATCTTCATATAGAAAATCAGGGATGATATTGTTCGCATGGAGAAAAAACCAAGCCTGAAGCAATCATCATGGGATACAAAGACCAAAAATGACTGTTTATGTCTCTTTCTTTCCGCTGTATACCCTATTTAGCCGAGTATAAAAGTATTATGATTACTTATTTATTTATCTGAACATATCTATTTGTTGTTATTCATGTGTTCATATGTGTGAAGTACAGAAAAAAGTGTACAATGCAAGGGATTCTTTTTTGTTGTGTAAACTCTAAAATCGGTTCGGGTGTTTCTTTTTTGTCGCAGCAGTGAAAGGTGAAACCCAAAATGAGAATATTTTTCAAATAAAATTTGTTAGAAATAAAATGTTTCTGTTGCTTCGCCCAATCAAATTATGTATTGAATCGACTCGTATGACAATAAGCGACAGAATTTAGTTTCATACGTTTTCAGAGATCCAGTTTGTTGAACCAGCAAGATGGAAATGTGCTAAAAAAATCGTATTCTGTCAAGCATAATATGTTACTTCAGAATGTTTTATGAGAGAGCTTTGGAAAACCAACCGGCAAACCTTATGTAAACGATTACTCCATGGAAACATGGTTGATATTGGGCAAATGTACAAAAAAATATAGCAAAAATCAGAAATAACTATGACAACATGGCCAAAATGTAAGTGCAATTGTCAATTTTTCTCAATTTTGCTTATGACATGCATACGTTAAAATCTAAACAGTTCCAAGTGAGCCAAATGAAGATGTCAATTGTCAGTACGGCAGGTTTGCATCACAGGATAACTGGAATATATACCGTTCAGTGAACATAAAGGGCTGCGCATAGTACTACCTGACGGCCTTGTTGGAGAGGGATGCTCACAATACTTGCTTGGGCCACTAAACAATTTCAAAGGCTAGGTTATGAATTGAATTAATGGAATCGAACTGTCAGATCCCTATTCCCCTCCTTCCATAGTGGTACACATACCTTGATTCTGACTCTGACAGTTTTATTTATCTTGTGACACATACAATACTAGAGTCGCTTTTGCTCTTGCGTACCCGTGAAAAAAAAACATTGATATTTACATTGTCGTATAAAACACGAAATATAATGAAATCTAAATGCGGAACAAAAAAAATGTTCTTGTTTGATAAAAAGAATAAAAGCCAAAATCCGACCACGACAGGGAAACGATGTTAATGTAGGTTTACAAATATCTTTATTTTTTTCGAGATGATCAGCCATGTGAGATGAATATGACGGTTCATTATTTATAGTTTTAACCTAAGCTTTTTTTCCTACGCTGTGTGCAGATGTTCACGATAAACAAACCATTTTTTTTAATGTGTACAATAACCGGCTTCCTTTTTTCCTACATTTTTATTTCTGTGAAGTTTATGTATAAAACATAAATGGAAATATTTATACATAAATACCAAATGATAATCATAATACTTACAATGAAAATGTATCCACAAAAATGTACCGTCCGCAATTAGTACTTGAGTTATGTCATTTTCACCCTTGAATCCTTTGCTATACTTTACTTTTTGATGTTTGGAAGCCTTGAAAAGTCACTGTCAGTTTATTGACGAGGGAATATACATTCTATGATTTTGCATCCAAGCTGATTCTAAAACTTGTACAGTTTCCTCCAAAATTTCAATAATCTAATTATGTAGTACGACTATTGTGTATTTGAGGATTGAGGATGGACAGTCAAGGAAATTTTTCACCCGTCCATACTTAAGTGGCTAGGGCTAGGACACAATCACAATACAATTATGGGACAACTTCGTTACTCTGGTTTGACTTACTTCATATCATATGAAAATGTTATCCGGTGTTATTTACCAATCTGTCCATTAATGAATGGACGAGGAAGACAAACGATAAAATAGTTTGATTGAAGCAAACTCTGCCAGTTGTCCATAGTCCTTACTCTTAACTATATTATCTTAATATCTATAATGTCGTATATATGCGTTTTGCATTAATGTGTAATGTTTTGCATAAGAATTTGGTGTCGGCATATGGACTAACAATACTTTTAATCATTTTGCACGAATATTTTCTGTTATTGCAAGAATTGCAGTTTATATCCTGCCAAAGAGCTCTAACTGGTCATAAACCCAAAACCTCAACACATTTTAAATTGAACAATACCACAAACCAAAAGTACTCGCTCACACTCATCCTTGAAATAAAAGATGTTTTTGCATATTATTACCATTATTTGATTACAATATCTTCTACATCAGATCATCATTCATCTTGATCATGATTAGGAAGGTAATGAGAAAAAAGCATCAAAAGCTACCGCCTTCACTCAAAACACGCTTGGACATAGCACACAAACAAACACCAACTGTGCCGGTAAGCAAAAAGAAGCTTTGCCTTTCAATGTTTGTAAATATGAAGATTTTTAAATTTTCGGTACTTCTACCTGAAAGTTACTTGATTTGATCGAGGGAAAGATCATATTTATCATATTAGCAATATCCGTATGCAATACGCTTAGGTAATACGTGTTCAACAACACATTTCAAGTTGATAGGAAAACGATTTCAAATCACATAGAATTTGTAAGTTTGCATTTGAATTTTGTTTGTTGACAGCTTTTTACCTTTAAGTTGTTTATTTCCCACATAGTGTTTCGCACGAAGCTCTCAAACTGTCAAAGACTTTCACAATTGATTTTTATTCTGTTTGAGAATGATGATTGAGTGCAAATTGAAGCTGATTTTACCAAATTGTCCGTTTGACCTTGGCTGATGGGAAATAAATGAAGATAAATAAGGCTAATTACTTCCTTCGCTCTGGAGAAGGTACAAGTTAAATTGACCATTTAGCCTGAACACTACCACTTACCATTTTAACAATACTTGAACCAAATTTTGTTTATACTTTCATAGAGGATATTTTAATCTCTGTTTTTCCTTTGCGGTTTAGCCGAAACCGCTACGATTAGAGTTGATGATGGATTACCACCAGCAGTATTTTCATATTTTTTTAGAGTTGACCCCCGATTTTAAGCAATGTGCTACACATTATCTCTTCATTTACTCTACAGACCTGTCTTTGTCTATTTTAGCTGAAAATGTTGACAGCTTGATGTGTTTTAGTGGAATGATGTAGCGTTTTAGCTGTAATAGTAGCCACACGGTTGAGCAACTTCCCTTTGTACAGGATACGCCACATCATTTTTTGTAACATTTGCACCGAACCGCAAATGTGGTTTATTATTCAAATCATGTCGGCTCATTTGAGGCTTCTTACGAATATATATATTTTTTGCTCTAGTATCAATCACATCTTTGTTTTGTGGTAAACATTTGACTGCATTGGGGTTAAATGTTGACATTTTTTTGTAAAAGGGAAGCCGAACACTTGGAAGGAGTACTTGAAAGAAACAAGATCAACTTTTGTGGTATTTTCATTTTTTTTTTACAACCACAAAAACAAGAAAAAGATAAATAGTTTTGAGAACTGCTTAACACCAAATTTACAGCTAATTTGAGGATAATTGAAAAGTCAATAAGTGCCGATGATAAGAGTTGAGTGATGGAAGCATAGCAGAGAGGGATATGTCGGCATGGGCAAGCTTAAGTGTACTGTATACCAAATTTATATTATGCAAAAGCGTACAGGGGTAGCTGGAAACAAAAATCTCAACATCTTTATCGATAGAGTATCTTCATGCTGGCAAAGGAAAGGGTTGCGTTTTCTCTTTGAAATCAAAAAGATTAGATGCCTTCAGACAAGTCGTTTTACACGGGGATTTATTTGTATACAAATCTGTAGTGAGATGAACAGCTCGTTTCTACCAAGCAAATCACAGAGATTTTTTTGTTACGGGGATGTTCACCCTGATTTGTGTTCAGTTTATTTCGCTGAGCTGATTTTAAACCTTTATAAGCGATTTCATTACGAGAAAGAAAGTTCTGTACAAGTCATAATCATCATCATCCTCGTAATCATTTTAATTTTGACGTTCTTTAAGTTCACATAGAATCTCTTTTCGTGGCTCTGTTAAACATCTTTATTTCGGTTCCAGTCAATAAGCCAAATAAGCAGCTCACTTTGTAAAAAGAAAATATCTTCCTGCTCCTGCCATTGCATTGATCCATCTTTATTTGATCCTTTCATTCAACCGTTTCATTTGACCGACTAACCGACCCTAGTGCCATGAAGAGATCGTTGATGCTCTCTTTTTATGGTAACAGCAACTTAACAGCCGGCTGTCGTGTCAAGGTATGCCAGTGCCATTGTGTAAACGCTTTTGTAAGATCAAGTCAGTCGGTAGATTTCCTTCTTAAAGGACATAAAGAAGAATATTACACAAAAACAGAGTTCTGTTAAAAAGTAGACCTTTCAAAGAATTAAAATGGAAGGCAAAATTGAAAATGTGACTTTGAGATTTAAAAGTGATCTCTTTTGTACAGTTTAGCCGGGATCCATTTTTGTAGGCATGAGAATGTTTGTTGCATATTATCATGAATACATCGCATTGACACTGTAACCTTTAATGTGCATGGATAATACGATAGGATTCGTTTTTTTATTATTAGTGCACTCTTTATAATCTTTGTGGGGATGAAATGTTCCAGGATGAAGTCATCAGTAACATGCCTCAATTATGCACACTTTAATGCATAAAAATGTGATGTTTCGCTGTCTTCAAAGGCCTGGTAGCACGGCCGTTTTCAATTATGTAAAGTAGCACGTTTATCAAGTGATTATGATTCTATTATGGAAGAAACATTTTTCTAAGCTCTTTTCTCTTGTCATTATGCATACGGATGTTGGCATCATCGTGATGATGACGTTATAAAACCCTGGAAACATTCTGGTTGCGATCCACCACGGTCCATGAATCAGAATCAGGTTGACTTCTTAATAGCTATTATGATTGCCTCCAAAACTGAGAAACAAACATGAAAAGGTATATCCTGGATAAAGTTGCAAACAATTGCTATGTATTGTGTATGAAACCTATATGTGGTCGGATATAAAAATGGAGGAAGTTGCAAATGTAACCAAAAGTTTATATGCATTCCCATGTAAAATTTCGATAAGCAGCAATGCTGGGTTTGTTTGTCCTGGCAGGAGCGAATGAGACTCACGGAATGGGAGTTGACTTCTGTGTTGGTGTCATCATCACAAGCACAAACAAAGTCAAAATACAACAAAAAAAGATTTTCCTGTATGATGGGGATGCAAAAGCCTATAACTCCTTATGTGGTGTTGTGTGCGTGAATGCGCACATACAAAAAATTATATCCGCCAAACATCACTATGCCAAAAAGATGTTAAATATAAAATCCTCCTTTTTCGTTTTGCCGACCTTTCTTCCAAAGTCAAAGATTTTGAAAGGAAGTCAGCTTTAAGTAAGATGTTTGTTGGAAAAATAGCTACCAAAAAAAGAATG
>JAAXOA010002972.1:0-12251 GCA_036561885.1 Salina celebensis
ATGTTAGTTAACGTAGAAAATCAAGCTTAGTCTAAATAAAATTGAGTCTGATAAAAAGAAGCAAATTGTTTTTACATGTTCTTGTCTCATTCCTATAACGCATTGTACAAGGTCACTTTTCTCGCCAGAAGATTTCAAGACAACAGCCATTTTTACTTGGTCTAATTTGACCTTCGTCACATCCATTTCAAAAGTCGTGGTAAACTATACATTTTGATTTGTTTATCACATACAGTCGCCACCAGGCCTAAAATAATTACTTTAATTTAAAAGAAAAAAGAAAAAAAAATCTCATCCGTGATTTTATATGGTAAGCTGGTGACAAATGACAGAAGAGCTTGTCTTTTTCTTTTTGTCTTAACAAATTACTCGGTATTCTTCTCTTGATCTTCCGTATTCCAAATCCTCTTCTATCACTGGTTTTGAAACCTCGCCTGAACGCAAACGAAACCATGCAAGCATTACACAAAATACATTTTGGCAACAGTGACTCATTGTGTTTCCTATTGACTATATTTCCCAATGACTCTACTAGTTTGTCCAACCAACTTGCGTAGACTCTGCAACTGTTCGAAACAAAGTTTCTCTGGGCTGAACACAAAGTACATAGTATTCCTTCCTACAAAAACAATAAATTTTAATTTCCCGACAACTTGATACACATGCACTATCATTCTAAATGATTTTTAACTCGGGATTTTATATTCCAAAACCTTCACCGCTTCAAATTATTTTGGCAAGTTTATATAAAACAGTTAAAACACACAAGTTATGAGTTTTCTACTCTGAAACTAAGAGTCTATGAAATTCTAAAGATATACTTTGGCTAGTCAAGTCAAGGAAAGCGCTGGCGAAACGCCTTGCTCTAAATACATACATAACACTATTTTTCCACTTTAAAGACATACTGGTCTATATTCTAAATGTATGGACGGATGCATAACTCTATGAAGCTCGAAAGCAGCCACTCCACATGCAAAAAGTTCTAATCTGAACCCGGTGATCAAAGCTATTAGTCAATCCTCTTCCTTTTTTCTTTCCTTGTGCAACTCTCTCTCTCTTGTCTCAAAATTACTTTTTTTCGTTTGCGAATTCACAGGAAAAATTTTCATTTCCCTAATGCTTTCTGTCTACTCACCGAGGCTTAATTAGAATCATTTCCTGTGATAGAAGTGTAAATCATTTTGAACAATTCATGGTTCCTTTTGTATTCAACATAACACTATTTTTCCACTTTAAAGACATACTGGTCTATATTCTAAATGTATGGACGGATGCATAACTCTATGAAGCTCGAAAGCAGCCACTCCACATACAAAAAAGTTCTAATCTGAACCCGGTGATCAAAGCTATTAGTCAATCCTCTTCCTTTTTTCTTTCCTTGTGCAACTCTCTCTCTCTCTCTTGTCTCAAAATTATTTTTTTCGTTTGCGAATTCAAAGGAAAAATTTTCATTTCCCTAATGCTTTCTGTCTACTCACCGAGGCTTAATTAGAATTTCATTTCCTGTGATAGAAGTGTAAATCATTTTGAACAATTCATGGTTCCTTTTGTATTCTTTGGACGGGCTGGTGTGGCAGTGTAGAGAATATAGCACAGGCCAATATTAATACTTTGCACGAGAGCTTTCCTGTGATTTTAAATGCTAATTTGATAAGACGTAGTGGTTGAAGATATTTTTGCTCAATTGCATTCTACTGCCATCATAAAGGATCAACTTGGTTTATAATTAATATTTTTTTCATTGGAATTCCATTTAAAGTGTGAGTGATATGAGCTTATTGAAACGAAATGGAAAGTCGAAGAAAGGCCAAGAATCTAGTCAGTCCCTGGATCCTCCTCAGTCCCCCTCGCTGTTTAGAAAGTCAACGTCAATCGAGCCTTCCGGATCGGATATTGAACGACCGCAGTCTCAACAATCGTCGAGGAGTTCGGGTAAAAAGAAGATTTTACCCAGCTTTCTCTCCAGCTTTTTTGGGAACAATCAAAAGATTCCAGAAGTGCCACAAGGTGTCAAAAATGAAAGTGAGCCTGGAGTTGAAGCAAGAGCAACCAGTCATGAAAGCATCAATTCGGTGCTAAGTAGCTCCAGTTTTTCTTATGTAAACCCAACAAACATGGGAGGGAAGAGGGTGAAAGGTAAACGCATTCCTGTAGATGACCCCAATTATGGAAAGACTACGGTTGGAAAGTCAAAAGAGGAAAAGAAATCTTCAGGATTGAGCACTCTGGATAAAATCGGTATTAAAATGGGTTTAAAGAAGAAGTACAATTTACAATCTTGCGAGTCCCTTCAATATATCGATGCGTGCGAGGATTCAGACCCTATCCCGTTACAAACTTCATCAATCACAAACAAGAACCAAGAAACTGAATTGCCAGGTACGTCTAACAATCTTTTAAATGTGGTGGGGCAAATTGAAGCGGATTCTCCTGGAAGCAGCAATGCTGCCAATCCATCACCTCCCACAGCAGAAAAGTTTACGAAAATTACAGTAGAGCTACAAAAGCTTTCGGAGTTAGCGTCTTCTCCAGATATAATCTCTACAAGTCTCCCACAAACGGAAGTGAAAGCTGAAGATAGTAACCGGTTCTCGGACTGTTCGTCTCAAACTGTAATAGAACCACCATCAACTCCTTCATCATCGCAAATCGCCAATCAAGTCATTAAAAAGAAGAGTAAGAAGAATACCGATAGTTCTCCGATCGTTGTTATACAGGTAATTAACGATCCTCCAAAAGTTAGTCCAAAGGCAGAGCCTGAACCTTCCATAACTGTGCTGAAGAGCAAAGAGCCAATCGCAAGTACTAGCAACGCTCCAGAACCTACGACTCCTGCTGTAATGCAACCTTCTCAATCGACTACAGTGGAAACCATTTTGGAGAAAACACCACCTCCCCCGGTCGAAGAACCCCAGCCATCTACGTCCGCGGCAGCAGCGCTTCAATTTTCATTTGCATCTAATTCAAATACGTGGAGCAATAGTGGTAGGAGAAAGCGGCGGGCGCCACTGCCTCCTATTGTTCTCGGGGAGAATCCTGCTCTGCCAAAATTTAACTAATGGCTTATCAAACGATTTGGCATCAACAAGCATTGTTTCAGATACGCCTAATGATGTACCGTCTTCCTCATCAGGAGCAGCACAGCTAAGGAAGTTCACCAGGATTGAAGAATCACCACCGCCACGTGCTGCTTTTGAAATACGACCAAGAAAGAAGGAAAGGTCAGTTGAACCAATGCCAGTAACACGACCAACGTCATCTTTTGCATCTGCAGTTGCAACCAATACACTTTTTTCAAGCCATAATCATCGGTATCACAAACGGTCATGTAGTGAAGGCACGAGTAGCGCTAGCAGCACCTTGAACAGAGGAAAGCTACACAAACAAGGAAAAAAGAGAGCACCACCTCCTCCAAATCCATTCGGGGATCCGGACGTTCCTGAAGAGGAAGCTCCGAGCACATCTGCGCCTAATTCAACACTGAAGTTGAGCAGTGAAGCCGCTTCCGCTGTACCAGGAACTTCCTCAAGTTCAGCAGTTGTCTCCCTTCCTCCCACTGCGCCACCCAAACTCCATCGGAAGTCATCATTTACTAAATCTAAAAGCGTGGAAGCAAAAGCCTCCACAAGTAAAGTGACAGCACAAGTTTCCATCAATCCTTTTGAGTCAGAACCTGAAACACCTAGTCCTCCAAGAACTGCTTCACCAGTACCTACCTCTAATGCTGTAGCTGAAACCGTGCCAGCAACATCGACTTCAGTCACTGAGAATAGCAATTCTATGGAAAATGTATCCCTGTCTCAACCAGAACAAGTTACTTTACCAGTCCCTGATTCTGTGGTCAATGTACCTGATTGTTCCCCTGACCTTTTGGAAGAAATTCGCCAAAATATGCTTAATGATCAACAGGAACGGCAACAAATGGGACTACTTCAAGGAAACCACACACAGGATTTGTCCATGAATGAACGATATGAGAACTGACGACGAAATCAATACAGATATTGAAAACAGATCGATTGCATCCGATCGACCAGTCTCGGTTGTTCAACCGTCGCCCTCAAGGACAAGTACTCCTATATCTGAGACTGATTTAGTATCTGCTCAACGTAAACTTGAGGTACTTGCCTCTTCTATAGCAGCGAGACCGTGTTCCAGCAGCCCAAGCGCTTCAACCGTGGATCCTGCTGCTAAAGCGAAACTCATCGAACTCAAAAAAGAATCTGATAAATCTTCGTTAAATGCTTTGCGAAACAAATCAAGGCCAATATCACTAGGCTCATCGATTTACGAAAGTCCACTCGCATTATTTTTAGGAAAAGCTTCAAACAGTTCGGCAGGACCCAGCAACGGAAATGCTACAAACAACCCCGAGTCGTCGGGTGAAAGCAGCCCTAAAATTACGCCAAAACCATGGTACAAAAGAGGAACATCAAATGCGTTGGCCAAACAGCTTAGTTCTAGCAAGTCAAAACAGCAGCCACAAGTAAAACCGTTTACTTCATTGGTTAAATTCTCCGAGCTGGACAAAGAAGCCACGCGTATCGTCGAAGAGAACAGGAGAAAGTCTGCGGAACAACGAATGCAAGAGACAGAGCAGGAACTTTTGGAGCTCTTTGCTACTTTAGAAAATTCTACTAATGCAGCAGAGTCTGGAGAGGTTCCATCAGCAAGTAATGAATCCCCTCAAACTCCTAGATCTGTCCAGATCGTAACGGCGGCACAAGTTCATACAGAAGGCACTTCAGCCGAAGCTTCCTCCAACGGAACAGTTGAGCCTGCAAATGACGAGGCACGACCAGCAAGTCCTTCTAGAACAGAAAATTCGTCTCCAACATTCCAAAGCGTACATGCTGCATCAAAACATCGAAAAATTAAACCCTTGTTGACCTCCAGCCCAGGAGCAATTGTCCGCTCTGAAAAATTAGCCATCGTCCAGCCCCAAACTAACAACACTCCTTCCTCAGTTACGGGAGCATCAAAACATCGAAAAATTAAACCCTTGTTGACCTCCAGCCCAGGAGCAATTGTCCGCTCTGAAAAATTAGCCATCGTCCAGCCCCAAACTAACAACACTCCTTCGTCGGTTACGGGTGCAGCATCGTCCTCGTCAACTGCTACATCGACTTCAATCAACCCATCCCCTTATATCCCCACTAATCATACTGCAAATTCTTCAAATGGACCAACAACTCATTCATCAGTCACTGCAACTACTAGTGCCCCCCTAAGCACCCGTGCCCCAGGACCCGAATGGGATTGTCCACGTTGTACCTTGAAAAACCCTTCATGGAGAATTCTTTGTGAAATATGTTTCCAAAGAAAAGACCCACCTCCATCAGCAACAAGCTACATCTCATCCATTTTGCAAAGAGTCAACGCAGAATCTACTAAACCGACAACATCCTCAGCGACCACACCTACAACTCCACCATCATCCACGCAAACTGCATCAAGCGTGACCACAGCTGCAGCTGCCTCATCAACATCTTCCTTTCCCACCACCCCTGGAGTAACTAAAACCCAATCAAGTCCTACAGAAATTCCTTCAAGCATTCCTTCCGTGGTTGACAATCCTCCATCTACCTCGCAAATCAAACCTTGTTCAAGATAATCAAATTAGCACTCTCAGTGAACCATCCTCAGCAATCCAGCCTTCTACAAGGATTGAAAAGCATGACATTCCACCTTGTGAAAATTTCCTGAGTCAACTGCCGGATAAATATGATCATGCCAAAGAGGAGAAACTGTCTGGCATAAAGTTGCACGAAGACCCCGAGCTAGAAGAGCTTGACATCCGAAAACTACGCAAAGCACGGTTGGCATACTTTCAAAAGCAGCAGTCCACATCGAAAGACTCGTCAGAAAACCCCCAAAATGATTTCAGCTTGTCTACGAGCAGTATGCAAAAGCACAATGGACGCATTGTGAGCTCCGCTAGCGAAACTAATGAGCTTGGAAGCTTAGCAATGTCAACTAACTCTACTGCAAAAACATTTGCCGATAATGAAGATGACTTTCTCGACTACATTCTTCAACTTGACTCTAATCCGTATGAGAATGATCCACCAAATGTGCAAAACATTAGTCTCCTTCCGGTTCCTCTACTGTCTCACTTTCCCCCATCACAGGAAGAAACAAACGGAGCATTATCCTCTGACATGAATGCACCTCCATCATTGTCCTTGTCTGAAACAAACNAACAAACGGAGCATTATCCTCTGACATGAATGCACCTCCATCATTGTCCTTGTCTGAAACAAACCCCTCAACTGTTTGCATGGCCAGCCCCCAAACCCGATTTAAACCGAAACTTGAAGCAATTGTCGAAGGCAATTCGCAGGACTATGCGTACTGCTATAGCTCTAGTGAAGTTGCAAAAATTTACGAAAACTGGCAAACTAGACCCATCACTAGCCAGAATAGTGTAGCCAGTCTGCCCAATATCCCGTGCCCGTCTGGTGTATCTTCTCAACAAAATCGGAACAATTTAGTAGAGCAAACACCAGAAACCCCGTCACTGGCGCATCATCTCCAACGGTCCGCTCAAGCAACTGATCCCACATTACTTGAGCAACGCATGTCCTATTTTGCACAATGGGAATAGTGTGTTAACTCCTCATCCGGTTCCAATACTGCCCGCGGTACTGGCGGATCATCAACCTTATGCTAATAATAGACTATCTGATAGCCCCGAAAAGAACTACGTAAATGCTAACATTAGGGGCACCAGTGGGCCTACACCTACACCACGTCAGGAGCACAATTTCATGCACTAATACCTCATCTACTCCAGTTTCATGTCAAAATAGTTTTATTAACCGGTTGAACATTTGCGGGGAGGAACCACAAGGAATTCCTGAAGGGAGTGGTAATTTTGTTCAGACTTGTGGAGAAAATAGAAATATGAGTGGAAACGGTGGGCGGAGATTTACGTACGACGACTACAGAAGAATGGGAGCGATACCGAAGGGATTCCCGATGAGGAATCAGTGCGATGACTGGAGTAGTGAAAGTAGTTCTGACAGTTCCAGAGGCTTGCCTTTATTAGGCAGCAGGGGAAGTGGATTTTCAGACAGTTCTCCAGGGTTAACCCGCAGAGGTGAAAGTTACAAACAGTTAAGTTTTTAAAGTTTTGTATGGAGGGTACTCATGTTGAATGTTTATTTCGTTAGGTACTCTGGATGGATCACTTTCCCCTAATGTTGTGTTTCCAGAACAGACTCTGGCTGTCAGCAAACTAATGAAAAGACTGGAAGCTGCAATAACAAATGGTGATCACAGACTTGCAGCTACGTTGGCGCACGATTTGGCTTTAATGAAAGTTAACTGCGTCGTCTCAAAGATAAATCAACCGTTTTCGTGAGTTCTGGAATAATTAAAATCTTAATTTTTAAAATTCACGTCATGACTGACGATTTTTTGGTTTCCTAAATAGAATCCGAGTGTACGTTGAAGACAGGTGTATGCAGCAAGGTCCATTTGTTGTACAGGTATTTCAAAATTTCTTCCATTTGTACAAATATGATAAGGAAGGACATATTAACAATATTTGAGAAAGTTGTTTTATTCGGTGCCTTCAGGTCACTTCAATGATGACGGTAAGGGACTTGAAACTTAAAATAGAGGGTGACTGGGGTATACCTGCTGGATTCCAAAGGTGGATTTTAGGACGACAAATGGCTGAGGATGATACTCAATCACTGACATCGTTCGAGATAACCCAGGATTCAATGGCATTTCTGTTTCTGGTTACACCTGAGATTGGTAATGCTAAGTCTGGAATCCTTCCCATTGATAAGAAAATTAACAATCACAGTGTTTCACCAAGCGGCCCTTCGCCATCGACATCTACCTCCATTTTAAACCAAATACCAGGGAAAAGCACACCGAGTTCTTCAAAAGATAGGACCTATTCCAGTAACAACTTGACTGAACCCGGACCACACTCATCAAAGACCCAGCCAACCTATAATAATATCAGTAAAGGACCGTCACTGGATAAACCACAGTCCCCTTCAGCACCGAGAAAGGTGTCAAGTGTATCTCAAACTACAGCAACCTTGCTGACTCCATCTTCTAAAAAGTCGTCAGCGGCAAAGCGGGAAACCAGTCCACCACCTCGACCTGCTAAAAGCCCAACGTCTAAAGCGATGCCGACAAAAGTAGTTTCACAAGCTTCACCCTCAACTCCCAAGAAAGCTACACCTTCGTCTACTCCACCAAGAAAGTCGTCGAAACAACAAGAAATTAAAAAGGAAACTCAACCGTCGACCAGTGCTGCGGAAACAATCAGCACTGCAACTGCGTTAACACTTTCACTCCAACAAAAGCTCTCCGAGTTTCGAGCAGTTGCAGAGCAAACATTTGGCAAGTCAAATATCGTGACATTACCACCAAAACACGATGGACTTCGGAAGGATGCGTCACCGGCTCCCACATCGTCAAAGATTCTTAATACTGGAAGGAGTCAAGAGTCGCCTGCTAAGCAAAAAGTTGAAATCGTTGATGGGAAACCGCCTCAAGTTCGTAAATCTACTAAGACTGCTTCCACATCTATAAGTTCAAGCAAAGAAAAACTTGCCGCGACGCCACCAAAGGAGCTTCCACCTGATTCCGCGGTTGTTCCTGAAAATCGCTTTAACGGTGTCCTTCTACAAACGCCAAAAGACACCAACGAGTTGAAACCTCCTGAGAGGAAAAATACACCATCAACCACGTCCTACGAGCCCAAAACCAGAAAATTCTGTTCAAACCAAGCCAGAGGTACCAAAAGAAATGGTTGATAACTCTGCGCTTGACAAAGTTGAACTTCCAAGCCCCCCGCCGAGTGACAATGTCAGGTCACCAACACCAGACGCTGCCCCGCTCCCGAAACCTCGGGGAGTCAAGAGACAATCTACTGTTGAAAAAGTAAGCCAAGGAACCGCGTCTCCTACAATAATAGTACCTTTGGAATCTGTCGCTCCTATACCTTTCCCACGTAAAGTGTCATCGCCAGATTCAATTGCTAAACGTGAAGCATCTGCGGAACCGCCAGCTCAAACAGGTCCTCCTCCTACGCCACTGATTGAGCCTCCAGTATCAGCGGCTCAACATCCAGCACAATTAGGTCCCCAAGTTTCTGCTCAGTTATTCCAACCATCCCTACATGGTCACCCGATGAATGAAGTTAAAATTGAAAATACACAAGACAGCGTTACAGTGGACGACTGCTGTCAGACCACATTGCCTTTTCCAGCAGCCAAGCCAAAATTCTCACATACCCCCACCGATTCAACATCAGCCACATAGCTTTCCAAGCGATCCAACGCCATCAACGTCAACCCAGTCGGGGCCTTTAAGTCTTCTCCGTCCATCTGCATTTTTAAGCCAGATAAAAACTGAAGGAACATACTCCAACAGCCCGACTCAGCCAATTGCCCATGTTCAACCGTTAAAGCAACCAACTCCGACTGCCCGTGTGTCTCCCTCTCCAGCCATTTCCTCGTCCAGCAACACTGGAGGAACTGCTCCACAACCCGAAAAAGAGGTATAGCTTGTTAGTCTGGATCAGTTTAACAAATAAAAGCTCTGTAACAGTTACCTTTGAATTACTAATATGCATTGCAGACATGCTGAATAGTGTACAGAGAGTGGCTATTTTGTGATGTGGTCGTGATTTCCAACTAATTTTCATAGGATAGTGCTCAGTCCTACCTAAAAATGCTGGAGTTAATGGAAAAACAAGATTTAATTTTGACTTGTGAAGACACCGAGTGTCCTGTCTGTTTTGTTCCTGTGCCAAAGGGGGAGGGAGTCATTTTAAGGGATTGTCTTCATGTTTTTTGCAGGTAAAAACAACAAATTCGTTAAGATAATATTAATCTTGAACCAAAAATCTCTATTATTTCAACATTTTCTTTTTGTCTTTGTGTAGGGAATGCTTGGTGGGATGTGTGCAGTATGCGGATGACTCAACTGTTAAATGTCCTTATCGTGATAATGACTACGCCTGTAATTATAATCTTCAAGAACGGGAAATCAAAGCGGTAAGCCATTAATTTTTATTACTTTACATTAAGTTTGTAACAATTAAATTTTTAAATCCAAATTGTGTATTTTCAGCTCGTTCCTCCGGACGTCTTTGAAAAATATCTCGCCCGATCTGTAAAGCTTGCAGAGAGTAAAATTGTGAATACTTTCCACTGCAAAACTCCTGACTGCACAGGCTGGTGTGTGTTTGAAGATGACGTTAACACATTTATGTGTCCAGTTTGCAAAAAACGAAACTGTCTCACATGCGCTGCCATACATGAGGGTATAGACTGTCAGAAATATCAACGTGAACTTGCCATTGCAGCGGAAACTGACGAAGATGCAAAACAATCTAGATTAATGTTGGAGGTATTTGCTGCATACCATGTTTCTGAAACATTAATAACAACATTTATCATTTCTTTAATCTTGCGAATTCTGCATTTCTCCAGAAAATGATTCAACGAGGTGAAGCCCTAGACTGTCCAGCTTGTCATGTTGTGCTGCTGAAAAAATGGGGCTGTGATTGGGTTCGGTGTTCATATTGCAAGACAGAAATTTGTTGGGTCACTAAAGGTGAAACTGAAACAAAAAGTTTTCATAAAATTGTACTCGCATATACAACAATTACAACCTAGTCTGTTTACCCAAGTACCTAATACATATCATGAATTTTTTTCAGGTTTTCGATGGGGTCCAGGGGGCAAAGGTGAGTTTTTTTATCAAGACCAACCTACATTTTAAAGGCAGATGGATACATAAATTACTGATATTATTTTATTTTAATCTTTGACTTTTTTCCTACATAGGAGACGTATCTGGTGGATGCAAATGTGGTATAAATGGTGTAAAATGTCATCCCAAGTGCACTTATTGTCATTAGCATAGCTATTCAAACAAAATCAAATAATATGTCCAATCTGAATAAATGAATAAAACGTGTGAAACCGATATGGATGCAAATGTGGTATAAATGGTGTAAAATGTCATCCCAAGTGCACTTATTGTCATTAGCATAGCTATTCAAACAAAATCAAATAATATGTCCAATCTGAATAAATGAATAAAATAAAAACGTGTGAAACCGATACTCAACAGAAAAGGAATACAACGGTACAATTGTCTCGAAAGTCATAAGAAAAAGATTCCATATCCCGTATTATTACGTTTTATCATTACTAGCCGTCTCGTTTGTATTCAATCATAAACGCAAAACTAACATTTTTTAAAAATCAATACGCAGTGGGACCACATCTCATCAAGCAATGCATTTTTGTCCAGCCTGTCTGGTAGTTAACTTTAATATCATATCCACTTGTTTGCATGATGCATGGGAAAACTAATGTCTCCTCAACTCATAACATAACACGAAGTCTTGTCTCGTTTAATATTTCTTGAGCGAGATGCTCTTGCTCACCCAGTGTCAGGTTTCACAGTGTGGTGCATTTACTCGGTCTGCGATAAGAAATCATAGAATTAAACTAACATAAAGCATGAGTGCACTTTTTACTTGTTTTGTTCGTTTTGCTGCTAAATAAACGTTTCCCAATTGCTAACACAGAGAGGAGTATTTAGATTGGACAGAACACTTTTGTCAAAAAGAACAAAAATATTCAGCTTCGGGCTGTGAGAATGGAACGTCCAGCGCTGACTCGAGTCCTTCTCAAACATTTTTTAAAAATAGAGGCTTTGGCTACTGATCTACGTTTCTATTGCAACTGAATTAAATTCTTCGTATTGACAGGTCCATGTTTTGTTTTGTTGGAGGAAACTACTAGTTTAAATAGTGAGTGAGTAGTGAAAGTGAAAAATTGCTTTGAATTAGCTATGAAAAAGAGTGAGCTGAGCTGCGTAAATATCAGTATCACTAATTAGGCCCCACCGTCAGTTAATCGTCTTGTCTTAAGCAAGATCATGGCAACGCGAAAAGTCTTTGGTGCCGACCAGGCGGCTCCCCTACGTCGAAGTGAAAGAATCTCTCGTCGAGCAGTTTCCGGAGACCAGCCTGCGTGTGGAATAGCAAGAGTACCTGCAAACGGAGTGGCAAGAGCGAGTGGTGTTGCAAAAGTACCTGTGAGCAGGGCAGCAAGATTACCTGCAAGTGGGGTAGCAGATGTACCCGCCACTGGAGCTTCGCGAGGAACAGCATCAGGATGTGGGAGCTCGGTTAACGTTTTGACACCCCGAAACTCGCAAAATGTAACGACTATTTCCGATCTGACAAATGTAAT
>JAAXOA010002973.1:0-12245 GCA_036561885.1 Salina celebensis
AAACTTTTGAGACGAAGTATGCATAGGCACCGCATAATACGCGTCCTTCAGGTCCACTGATGTCATAAAACAATCAGGGTACATCAAGTTAACTGCCGTTCTCAGGTCCTCCATTTTGAAGTGCGTGGCACTGATGAATTTGTTTACGTGTTTTAGGTTGAAAATAAACCTACTTGAACCATCCGGTTTTGGGGTTAAAAATATGGAAGATATAACCTCCCCAGCTTCATGGTCACAAAGCTCAACCACCCCTTGTAAGATCATTGTGGAAATGATGGAGCTCATCTCGACACTGTTTTCGCAACTTGGGGAGCGAACACTTACGAACGGGTTTGGAGAGGATGTAAACGGGATCTCGTAGCCCATGATAATTTTTAGAATATGTGACCCTGCTCCTATAGCCAGCCATGCATTTCGGAAATGTTGTAATTTCCCTGCCAAAACTAAAGGAGTATCACTCACTTGTCGTAGCTGGTAGGTTACTTCCTCCGGTTTCGCCCGTTCCAAGGCCTCTGAGGTGTGCGCGAGGGGAACGGGCGTTTCAAGTTTAAATGACCCGACTTTTCCTGTGGTTTTCCACGAGGTTTATCTGGGGTCTTCGATCCTCCGGGTGTTGGTGCACTTTTCTCCTGCCGCACGATTTCCTGGCCAACTTTAGACAGAGTGGTAGCCTGTTTGACCTTGGCTGAAAGTTCCTCTCCGAAGAGCTCCGGGTAAATAGGACTTGAGTGCAACATGTCCGCCATGGCTGGGTCCTTGATATTAGACTTGATTTCTCTCCGGCGAAGGAGAGTCAGTTGGTACTGAGTACCGGTCAAGAAACGAGCTGTGTCGCTTAAATCTTTAATTAGCCGTGGTGTGTCAGGCCCCTTTCCTTCTAACAAACTTCTCAGAGTTCCTCCGAGTCCAGCAAGACTCGTTGCAACATTGTTCTGAATCCTCCGGATTTCCTCGTCTCTGTTGCGAGAGAATGTGTTCACAGCCCGCAATAACTCTGGGTTGAGTGGTGGTGCGTGAAATACACAATTCTCTGGTAAGCGGAATGAAGACCTGATTCGCTCTCTTTCCTCCTTTGGAAGGCCCCCTTTAGCAATCGATGACCAACGAACAGCCAACTCATCATGTAAAGCTGGTCCATGTACCGCTTCATCTGGACGGGCACCGCCGAGTAGACTGGAAATATTTTCGTCGAGAACTATTACATCCGGGGCTTTCTCTTTTTCCTGCTGAGACTGCTCGTCTCCCGTAGTTGTCAGATCAACAGTAACCTTCTCTCGAGACTGCTCGTCTCCATTTGGTGTCTGATTGTCCAGACTCCGGTCTTGAGACTGCTTATCTCTCGAATTAGCGCCATTCCTTTCGGTCACATTATCAGTAGACTGCTCGTCTCCAATTTCACCCTCATTACCAGGTCTATTTGCGTGCTGTGACGCAGTAGATTTAAGAACTAAATTGGTCAGTTCCTCTAATTTCTCTTCCAGACGATCCATGCGTCGCCGTTTGGATGAGCCATGACGCTTGTGATGTTTACGTCGTTTCTTCCGGTCTGAGGATGAATCACTAGAAGATGAAGATCCTGATCGCTTCGGATTCATCTTGAAAATAACAATCAGGTGGTGGATTAACTGAAAAAACAAAAATTAACAGTTAATTTTTAAATAATTGTATTAAAATAAAAAATACTGAAGTGCTGTCGGCGTGAGACGACCACTTCCTTAGGAATGAAGAATACATAGAGAGAGGTGGTGGGTATATATGCTGTTTCTTTCACTTTGAAACTTGGTGGTAAGATAGATCAATCCTGAGGAGCTTAGCAATTAGTCTTAGTTTTATGATATATTCGGGCGAGACTCCCTCGCAAAATTAAGATAGAACTTCATAAAGTTCGTTTAATCTAATAATTAATATATACAAATAAAAGTTCAAATGCTTACGCGTTATTCCCGGATACCACCAGGTAATAAATAGAGCCTTCTTGGCACTTCTTGTCAACAATGTCATCGACCATTCTAACTTTTCCCGGTTTGGATTTCAACTCCCTAAATTTTTCTTTACTGGACTAGACGTGTTACCTTAATCACATCTAATTGTTTTGAGTTGCTTTTAGTTTGACTGACTTTACCCATTTTGTAAAACGTAAGATAAAGTTGTAATGAGGATAGGGTGCCCGTATGCTAACAAGTAGTAAAAGCATTTAAACGTTTACACAAACTAGCCGTGAATATTAGCGATAAAAAAAATTAATGGTGAAATTAAACTAAAGCACGGTATAAAAATTGCCTATCCAGTAGACACCTCAGGTGTTTGCAATTTGTTGAGGTACGAAATGCAGCAGTCAAAGTATCAACTTGTTTCGTCTAAATGCTGACTTCTGACTTTGCTTTTTCGCTCCTCCGGTAAACACAGAGACACATAATTTCATTTCCAATTGTTCTACGTAAAAAAGACTCGGCAACTTGCACATATACGGTACACTACAGTGAAGCTTTAGTACAAACTAATCTTCATTGTTACAATATCATTTGTAAGTTTGAATGAATAATGTGGTCTAAATGTAGCTATAACGGTCATTGATGCTAATCTTTACAACAGCGCTGATCCCTACATAATATGTATGTAAATTTAGATTTTTCTACACCATTCAGATTCTGTGCAGGGCACAGTTAAATTTTTAAAAAGACAAAGGACAACTACTAAAAGTGTAAGGTACAATTGAAATCTTGTGTTGGAGGATTGTCATTCATTTGTTTCCAACACATTTCCAGTTATGAAGTCAAGGAGTCAAATGGATCTAGTTGATAGTTGTGGTGCAGAATGCATTCCCAATGGGTAACTGTGGCCGGACAAATATGGACTAACAACACATTGCCAGTTTTGTATACAAGGAGTAGCAAATGAATCTAGTTGCTAGTTGTGGTGCAGTATGCATTCCCAATGGGTAAGGGTGGCCGGACAAATAGTATTTATGGACTACTTCAATGGTCAATTATATGAAAATGAAGAAAAATCAATGCAAATTTTGAAGCAAGCCGCCAAAATATGGCATATAAAATATATTTGGTGAAAACAATCTTTTTTCATTAATAATATAAACCATATAAAAAAATCGTTGTAAAATTAAGGATTGCAAATTGTCGTAGATAATCTGTTCTTGTTCTATAACAACCATCATGCAAAAAAAGTTCGTCTTTTAATGCTTCACATTCAGATCCAATGCCAGTTAATATGGATAGCATAGCATTTATCATTGTATCAAAAACATATAATTTGCGAATTATTGTAAAAAGAAAATTTAATTGTAATTTGGCCTTGACATCACAAAAATTGTATCTTTACGATTTTTACGAATTTTCTATTGCATAACTGTTAGTATAAGTAATTAATTCTTTCTTTAGTCTACTCCATCCTTGGCTGATTATGTTGGTTTGCTTTTATATTGTATAAACGACAAAATGTTTCCAGTGGTTTTTACCTAGCATAAAGTGCAATGCACAAATCCGGAATCGAGAAGTTTGTGCTGGAGTCATATTGACATGCTTATACAAAGTGAAAAGCTTTTATCACGGTTAAAATGCTGTCTATCATAAACTAAAGCACAAAAATACCTGAAAGTGGAAAAGATTTTAAAAGCATTTCGACGGAAAGTGAAAAGGAATCAAAAGTTTTTTCTGATTTTCTCAGGGACAAACTAAGGAGTTGCTCTATTTGGTAATAGTAATGACCGTACTTCACTGTGGCTAATGCTGCAACAGTTTTTTTCACATACGCTTGGCGGTGACAACGTTTTTGTGTTCCAATACAATATACTACCCTGCATTTTCTCATTTTACAAAACCGAATATGTCACATTGGATGTTGTATGTGGCATTCAGATTAGATTGGCTAGGCATATCCTTCCAAATGCAATCAGAAAGTGAACCAAAAGAATTTGCATGGGAGCAAGTTAAGCTTTGTTAGATCTGAATTCAATTGGACTGTGAACTCATTGCAAGAAAAGTTTTGTTCAAGTATTGATCTGTTTTTCTGCTTTAATCCTTGAGAAACAAAGGAAACTGTAAGCATCTTCGTAGTTTCCATGGCTGTTGTTCCACGGTATACGCAGCGAACAAATTGTGAATGAATATTTTGAGAGAGCTGCTCTTGTCATTCTAGAACTTGAAGCTAATAAGGATAACCGTCATTCTATTTCAATCTATGACAGCTGCAGTTGAGCATTCAAGTAACTGAGTGAGTTCTCATTTCTCATCCAAATGAGCTGCGAATGACAAATTCAAAATTGAGACAGCACAAAAAATGATGAGTTTTTTTTGCAGATTTTGTTGGTAAGCCGTTTAGGGTGTGATTTGCTCAACAGCATAACTGTACCGTATGTAAATATAGTTCGTTTGCTTGTATTTGTTTAGGCAAATTAATAAGTTGTGTACACCCCACGTGTCAGCAAGATTAGCTTGTAGGGATAAAAGCTGTTCTGAAATGACAGATTGTAGTAACAAAATGATGCTGGAAGTATAATGTATATTTGCTGGGAAGCTGGACTAGTTTATGTCTTTGGGTCGCTGGATAACAACGCTAATTTACTAATGTAGCAATTCAAGATTTTGCACATGCTTGTATTCAATACGTACATATTGTACGTAAACGGGTTTCTTGGATGACAAAGTAGTTTTTTGTTTCGGTTTCGAAGATTCTTCACACCAGAAGATCTGTGTACAACCATAGACGTATAAATTAAAGTTGTCATTTCCAAACACTTTCAGAACAAACAAAATATGTTCCGGTAATATGCGAAGGGACGTGTGGTAGTTTGTGGACCTGGACCAAATGGTAGTTGAGCATAGACGAACTACTTTCGGTTTATATAACATAAACTTGTAATGGATATGATATGAGAATATTCCCTTCACCCTGTTGGATAGAGCTAAATTACTCGTTCAAATAGACGAATTTCTAGACGTTTGAGCTAAAGCGACATGTAATCTGTATGTGGTTATTCTGATTCAACGAAATCGACGATATTATGCCTACGAACACATTTTTTGGTTTGATATTCTTGATAAATTCCAGCAAATCGCTATTCGCACGGATTGCGTTTGACGGGAAATTGTTTCGTTGGGTACATGCAAAGATCTGTAGTTTCCTCGTTTTATATGCACAGGGTTTTTACTTTTCTAAAAGTAACGCAGTAAATGTAGTACTACTATTTGAATCAATTTTCATGTTGGTTGTTTAACCATTGTATAAGTCTAAAGAAAAACCTGTTCTAGTCGTTTTTGAGGGGAATGGAATATTTTAGACGTGAAAGTACACGGACTGCCGCTACGTTGTATGTGTGAAGGTACGTGGAAGTATTCCCATGAGCTAAACTTTCTTACGATTCATATTCATGAGTAGCTGCAACTTGCTCCTGGCCCCGTTTAAGTTTTTAAAACTCGACAAGATTTATAGAGGTAACCGTAAATATGTACTTTTAGCTCGGGACTAACTACATAAACTGTAAAAAATCATGCTCTATTCGCTGTAAGTTTAACAAATATTATGTACCTTGACATTGCACGCTGTGTACACGTACGAAAGATTATTGCGTAGTTTGTAGTTCATACCGACAGCCAGTACCAAAGTGGGAGGCTTTCCATTTTCATAATAAGGTTTATGTTGTAAGGTTTTATACATTATATAGGCTTTTCCTTACTTCCATATTATCATTAAGAATCAATCTTTCTTTTTTATGTAACGTGTAATTTGCGACGACAAAAAGGTATTAGTTGCATAATGAAACAGGCATATGTAATAAGAATATCCGCGTAGACGCGAATTTCCTTGGGGTAGGTTTCTTATAAAAATTGAAATTGTAAGCCGTTTATGAAATTGTAGAAGTTTGTTAGTAGTTTAGTGGGTTTATGAACTAAATCCATACTTGTGTTGCAGATCAGAGGTACTTGCATTTTCTTCTAGTTCTATGAATAAAATGAAATCTTTTACGGAGTATTCGGTGTTGTAGTATATATTTAACGCTGATATTATATGCAATAGAATGCTCATGTACAATGCTATGGACATACGCGAATATTACCCACCAATTAATAGTTGCATGGCTGTGGTATTTTGTAACTCTGCACCTGTGAATTTGTGGTTTTTACCTGAGAAGCTTGCAAGTGTACATAGGGATAAGTTGGAAATAATTAATGTACATTTAATTTTCTAGTCTAGTGTAATGTTTTAAAATTAAGCTACATGCTACCATTTTAAATGCGTCTACATAAACATAGGAGTAGTTTAGATAGATATGCTTTGCACCTGTTTTCTCTTGAGCATTGAAATTTTCACGATTTTAGCATGCGTATTTCTTGGGGCGAGCAACTCCTGAATCTTACTTTACCCACTTGTTTGGTCCGACGTCTACAAGAGTGTATGTGAAGGACAAAATTTGCTAAAATCTGTTTCAGGGAGACCTCTTAGTTACCGGAAAACGTGGATCTTGAAATTCTATGTTGTAATTAAAGTATTTCGATACAATTATGCAATACAATACAATACACATATGTTATGTAAGTACAAACACTGTAGTGACATTATCAGTCATATTTTTACAAACAAGTAAATTCTTTTCATACGTCAATTACATGAATGCGAGACCATAAGTTTGCGACTGCAGACAAATACTACCAATGAAAACACGTGCTTTGCAACGAATAGAAATAATCAAGTTCATTTGCCAGGTTTTTAATAATCCAACGATATGTAAAATACAAGCTGTTCATTCAATGTAATAACTAAATACGTATACACAGGGCATAGTTTTATCATAGGAAACCCTCTGCACAATCCAGTTGAATAGGGTATTTCGGGGGCGTGACGCTGGCCCACAAGCAGGTGCCCATCAGGACCTAGCTTTCTGACATGTAACTTTTGTACAGCTTGTGACATTTCATTGGAAAGGGCTCCGGTATTGCTATTCATTTCATTTACGGGTTAAGTCGTGCGAAACTCTCGCTTAGGAAAAGTACACTATGACGATGACTTTATGTCGATACTTTATAACTGGACAGAGACTCTTATCAGCTTCGTATTTATAAGCTTTAAAGCTTTTATTGTTGTGTGGTTTGAGTATGATTGATACAGGAAAGAAATGTACCATAACGACTTCTGGTCAAATCAAAACATAATGAAGACTATTTCGAATCCTGTTTAATTGAACTTAACACACACATTTAATTCAATACTCAACTTCTCCATACATAACTATGCAGTTCTGTTCAACAACAGTATAACTCGGGCCTTCGGGCTCCCTTAAACTTCCACAGGGCAAAAGCAAAACAGCAAAAGCGAACTCAAAGATAATCAAGCCTTAAAAGCAGATGAAAATGTCCGCTAGAAATGCAAAAACTTTCTTTGTTCTACATTTGACAGGTTTCTTGCAGAACAAAAACTAAAGAAGGCATGTTTTTACACTTTTTTGTCCATCCGTACATATTATGTACATAAAACAAAACGAACGCTTCAGTCAAGTATGCTTTCACTTCTGCACTTTCAAAAATTTAGGTTAAGCACGGACCTCTTTAGTGTGCTACTGCCCATGTCTTCTTTCCCTTCTTTGTTCTTTGTAATTGGAAAACCAGATGAAATTCAACCGTTTTCACTCTCCGTTGGAAATCTGAAGCTGAAACAAATAAGCGGAGTTGAACTGTTTGCGTTTGCTAGACAGAGAGACGTAAACAGTCCCTGTTTTAGAATTACAAGTATCCATTTTGTTGGTAAAAGTCCGGAATGTCAACTCAAGTTAGAAAAGTGATTATCGCTTTCAAAACACTTTTGCCTCCATGACATGCATATTACACGACAGTGTACAAGTGGATGTGGCGTGGCATTAACAAGTTAATGCCCCTGCCCAATTGTTTTAACTCCCGCATGGAGTTAAACAAATATGTTGGTTTATGAATTATGAAGGCTATATCCTACGTACCCACTTATCTTCCTGTGTGTTCCATAAAGTAACACTCCAGACAGGAAATCGAATCCGCAAACGTCACAATTTACTCTTACTTCACTTGAGTTTCTCGCGACAGTTTTGTCAAGTTTACTCCCAAAATAGGGGACCCTGTTCTGTGCAACACAATCTTCACAAATTTCAAACACAGGGAAGCATTTAGGAAGATGCAACTTGCAGTAGAAAGAAGAGAAAGTTTATTACCATTACATGTACAAATAACGTGTCAGTTTAGAGTTATATTTGGTCCCAAACCCCAAAGTTGGGTGTCATCCACTCCTAATTCATCCTAAGTTGTTGGGATATTTTGTATACAATTTTGCTAGTGAATCTTTCTTCGTTTTTGCTTTACTTTAACCCTTGTAACAGGTCATGGCCATAGTCGGAGATTACTCCGTGGTCCCTACGACATGTTTCGTTGTCTTCAAATGACACACGCGAATAAACAAATCGATTTCAAATGTTAATTAAATCAAGGTGGTTGTTGCATTTTTATAAAATGCTGTCCAAGGGGAAGGTTGTTAACTTACTAGCATATCTAACACTATTAGGGAACACAGCAAGGTCAGTGTTGTGACCATTCTTTAATGATGCGATCGGACTGCGACTGTAAAATTTTACGTCACCGTATTTATGTTTCTGACAACACCCCAAAATTTCAAATTTTGAATTCGAAGTGGCGCATCGTTCCAGGGAGCTTGAATGGAATATCAACATCAACACAGTCCTCATTCATTCTCGCTCACCTATGTATTCCAACAAAAAATCGAAGATTTCACTTCCGACGACTCAGATAAGGCAAGTTTCAGAGAAGACGTTCTAGTTTCTAGAATGAGCAATAGTTTACCTCATCATTTTTGTAGTAATTTTTTCTCTGTTCCCTATTAGGAAAATTCGCGAAGTTAGAAGTAACAAGTACCCTAAAAATGTCACCACGAAGTAAATCCGAAGGCCCTACTCGGTCTCGAGGACGCCCAGCAAAGAAGATCCCAGATCACATCAGTGTCCTCTCTGGAAACAATAACCTCTATGTAAATCCTCGTCCCTGCTTTAAGTGCCTGGGCTGCAACAAAATTTTTAAATCTAAGCAAAATATTCTTCGCCATGGGAAGTGTGCACGTCCAACCAATGATCCCGATACCGCATTGATAACAAGTAACCAAAAATTGTCAGCACGAAGTGAATCTGAAGGACCTACACGGTCTCGAGAAGACGCAGCGGAGAAGATCCCAGATCACATCAGTGTTCTCCCTGGAAACAATTATCTCCATGGCAATCCTCTTCCATTCTTTAAGTGCTTGGGCTGCAACAAAATTTTTCAATACAAGGGAAATATTCGTCGCCATGAGAAGTGTGCACGCCCAACAGATAAAACAAAGGAGCAGAAATAACTCCCTTAAAAGGAGTAAATTTGTTAAATACTAATAAACAAATCTTTATTTTCAACTTAGAATGTTTTGAAGTAAACTAGAGTAATCATTGTGACCACCCAAACCTTAAGTTCTACTACTGTGTTTGATGCAGATGATTTGCGGCTGCAACTTCCGGCAACAAAGTTTTTCTTATTTTTTTCGATCCATGAGTTGTAGGAGTAGGCATTAGTGTACACACCTGTAGAAAGATAAGGATCAGTAGGATATTCTATCAACGATTATAAGTAAAGTAAAATTGGAGGTAGTGATAAAGCAATACCTGGAAACCCAGCCTCCGCACAACCACGGCCATACGATACAATTCCACATACGCTCCTAGGTGCAGTGTTGCACATGAAGGGTCCTCCTGAATCCCCCTGGCAGGAATCTTTGCCTCCCACCCCAGCACAAAATTGACCACTCGGGTTGCTCATCTGGCCAGTACATGTCTTGTCTTTTACAATGGGTACGGTGACCTTTCGGAGTATATCAGATACCAGCCCTCCATATTTTGTTGTTCCCCATCCGGCCACAGTTCCATTCGATGCAGGATCAGGAGACGCCACCGGAGCTAGTCTCACGAAGCTGTTTTGAGTAAAAGGTCTGCTTAGCTTAATAAGGGCGATGTCATTTACGTAATTCTCCGGGTTGTAGTTCTCGTGGACTTTAATCCCAACTGCAGTAAGGGTCTGTTTTCTAGTATTAGTATTATCGGAGAGTTTGTGGTTAGTAACTGTCGCCTTAACGTTGTTGGGAGGTCTGGTTTTGCAAGTGATATCCAGGACAACACAGTGAGCTGCAGTTAGTACAAGATCCCAGTCAATCAAAGTTCCACCGCACATCCCTCCATTTAAATCTAAATTGATTAGCCATGGAAATTCGTTGAAAATAGCTTCCACTCCTCCCACGATATATGGTACTATGGTTTCATTAACTGGGCTTGAGGAGGACAAGTTGCAAGAAATGATAAACACACACGCTACCAAATAAAATCTCATGCTGACCATTTTGTAAACTTAATTGTTAATTTAACAGAAACTATTCTTCCTCCACCAACAGAGTTATTTCTAAAGTGGCTCCATTTACTCTAAGAACCAATTTATTTTAATTTTAACTCGACTGTGGCTTGTTTCATAGGTTTTTATGTGACTTATCAGGCGAAAGATAAGACGACAGGTAGATAACCGCAAACGTTTATCGTTGTTCATTTGATTATTTCGGGACATGTCGTCAACAAGGCGTAGTGCATAATGAAAAAACATAGCTTACGATTAGTTCGGATGTTGTTTACGCATGCACAGATTTCTCTGATAAGCATCGTTAACGACCCGTGTGTAATATTTCTGTAGATGAGGTCATTATCAGAAAAATTGACTGAAAGACGGTGGAATTTTTGGTGATTGTTTCCTAGGTCTATGCACAGCTAGACAGCTATCATGTCCAGTCTTATCTTTTCCAAGGTTTAATGCAAAGGATTACAGTAGTGCAAGCTTTCATTTCATACACGCACACCAATTTTCCAGTTTCCACTCGATATGTTAGTGATAGGTAGCAGCATTTTTCACACATTCAGGACAGGAGGTTTCCTGGCGGACTCATCCCTTTCATTGCCAAATTTGCAGTTTTACATTACGTTGCATTTCCATGAATGCCCTGCACGATAGACATGTTATGGATGCAAAATAGTGTCACGCATTGACACGTTTCAGTTCCAATTCAGAGAGCTTATGAGTTATAGAGAGAAAACTGTTGCATTTGCCAGAGTCAATTCTTTCAACATTTCCCACAATACGCAACTAAATTTCCCTTAAAATAGCAGTTTTTGTCGCCTGGTAGCTTACTTATGTGACCTAGCTTTGTATTATGGACGCGACCAACTCTCCGAGTGTCTGATTACCGGGTACCTAAAGGCAGCAAACAGTCATTTAACATCCCATTTTGTACAGCATAATAAAAGTGTCTGTTCAATAAAACTAAATCTGGTAGCATCCTCATGGGTGTGAGTTTCCATCGATATTTCGCCACGGTTACTTTAAAAATTCAACAAGGCAAAGCTTCGTTTTTCGGTTTATGAATTGAAAAGGTTTTAAATCCAAAACACATAAAGTATTTACAGAGTTCACCTTTACATTGAAAAGCAAACGACGACATTTTGACATGACTCTGATATGGTAGAAACTGCGAAGAATAAAAGTGTGGAATCCAGTACCATTTCATTGTCTCCTCAAAAAGAAAGCCATTCTTTTGTTCCATAGTAAAAAAACTTCCTCCATGATTTGGGCTCGTCCACATCAGTGTCCTCCCTGGAAACAATTATCTCCATGGCAATCCTCGTCCATTCTTTAAGTGCCTTGGCTGCAACAAAATTTTTCAATACAAGGGAAATAAGAGTCGCCATGAGAAGTGTGCACGCCCAACAGATGATACAAAGGAGCAGAAATAGCTCCCTAAAACGGAGTAAATTTGTTAAATACTAATAAACAAACCTTTATTTTCAACTTAATGTTTTGAAGTAAACTAAAGTACTCATTGTTATTGTGACCATCCAACCCTTGATACTAGTTCTACTACTGTGTTTGATACAGATGAGTTGCAACTTCCGGCAACAAAGTTTTTCTTATTTTTTTCGATCCATGAGTTGTAGGAGTAGGCATTAGTGTACACACCTGTAGAAAGATAAGGTTAAAATCAGTATAGGTAGGATATTCTATGAACGATTAGAAGTAAAAAAAACGCTGAAGCACGATTCCCATAAGTAGCGAAAGATAAAGCGCAGAAAGACTGAAAAATATTAAACTTCACGAAGATTCAAAATGATCAGCTTAAAAAGCTCTATCGAACAGACGAAT